>NDGN011421261.1:0-10435 GCA_002564285.1 Tympanoctomys barrerae
CTTTGTCATTTTGTATACCACTGTCTCCTGACCTTTGTTGTAGAGCTTAGATAGAGTTTATTACGTTAGCACCAGGTCCAGATCTACAAAGTTCAGATACCTCCAGGTGGGTGTTGTTTGGATCTGGCTGCTGTATTCCACTTCTTCCTGCTGCAGGCATTAGAGTTGAACCCTTTTTGTCACTCTGGGAATATGTTCTGCTCCTGAATCAGCCAGGTGGGTCTTGCCTCTAGCCTCTTTGCAGGGAGTTCTGCTGAAGTGTTCCCTGCTGGGCCTGTGAATGAGGATCCTGAGGCCCTGGGTCATCTCACTCACTCACTGGGCCTGCGCTCCATGTCTAATCAGGACCCCATGCCTGGGACGTCTCACTCACTCACTGGGCCTGCACTCTGGGACTATTCAGGACCCCACTGGGCCATGGGTCATCTCACTCACTGGCCGAGCCTGCGCTCTGGGTCTATTCAGGACCCCACTGGCCCCGAGCCGACTCACTCACTTGCCGGGCCTGTGCTCTGGGTCTGTTCAAGATCCAGAGGGCCCCAGGTCATCTCACTCACTTGCCGGGCCTGTGCTCTGGGTCTATTCAGGATCTCGCCAGGCCCTGGGTCATCTCACTCACTCGCCAGGCCTGCGCTCTGGGTCTGTTCAGGATCCCGCGGCCCCCTGGAATCTTAATTATTATATGCATTAGTTCAGATTTATTTTGATCATGGCTATATGCCTCTTTTATTTGTATGTTAAATTATTTTTCCATGTTTTGGGGAAGTGTCTGCTACCACTTCTGGGAACATATCTTATGGGGTGTTTTGAATCTCTGTCTTCTCAACGAGTCTGACTAGTTTTATGTTGTTTCTTGCATTATAACAGAAAATGTCCCTCTCCTACACCTGCCACCAGTATACTTCAGCTGTGAGTTGCCCAGGTAACAGTGACTGCTCCAGATCTGGTTGCTCTTGTCTTTTAGAAACAGCTGGTAAACTAGGACTATAAACTGCTCACTATGATGAACGTTGTACAAACCAGTCCTCAGTTGACAAGCCATTGTGCCTCTGTACTTTTGGCTTGCTTATCCAATGTAAGGCCTGGGCCACATGAAGACAGGCCTGACCAGTGTCCATTGATACACATAAATCTGCTTCCAAATTATGAGGGGTTTTTTTTTTGTGTGTGTATGTGTGTGTGTGTGTGTGTGTGTGTGTCTGCTTGTCATTGCATCTGGTGCATTGGCAGGAACAGTGACTGTACTCTTTGATCATGAGTCTTAGGATTTACAGACAGAATAAAGACCTCTCCAGGTCCCAAAGGAAAGGCATGTCCTTGAGATATCTCAAATCCCCTTGGGCATCAGCAGAAGAGGATTCCTGATTCCTGGCTCCCTGCTTGAGAAGCCCACATGAGACCCCAGAGGAAGGAGGAAAATGTCTGTCTGTCTACCTGCCTGGTTCCAGTAGGATGCTTAGAGGTGCACCAGTTGGTCTGGTGCTCCTGCTCAGTTTGAGTAGAAGAAAAGCTTGATCACTCTTTGTTAGTTAGGACCACCTCAAGGGAAGGCAAGTTGGCGTGTTTAATATCTGTGAGTCTGCTGAGTGAGTGAGAGAATGCAGCAGACAGCATAAGCAACAGGCCACTCCGTCTGTGGACCAAGACTGAGCAGCACAGCTGGTGGTGTCCTGTTGGGTCCTCACCTGTGGTTCTGTGACAACCAATATAGAGCACAACGGAGACCTTGCACTCTTCCTAGCTAAGTCATGCCTAAGTCCCCGAGAGTAATGCAGCCAGGAGGGCATCTGAATGGGCTCTCTGAGGGGCATCTGTCTGTTGCACAATCATTTAAGGGTACACAACATACACCGTAAGGAGATCAAATGGGAACTGATCAATGAAAAGCCACAGTCCTTCACTGTAGGAAAAAGGATTTTATGGGGTGAAAACTAAAATCAAACTGTTTTCTGAATCTTGAAGCAGAAAAGGAAAAAGAGGCTCATTTGTCCTGAGAACTGCACATTGGTACCTTGCCAGCCACTGCAGCTACTGTCAAAATCTCTAGCTACACTCTCCACTCCCGACTTGCCCACTTCCAGCCAACCAAATTGGTTGCAGTCAGCCATTGGCCGCATTTAGCCACAGAGGCTCCCCAGGGACACTGCCCTAGTCAAATGGCATCTTCTAGTGCCCACTCGAGATGACTGTCAGCAATTCCTTCTGAGTTCCACTCTGACAGAGGAAAAACGGGACTGTCAGCCCTGTCAAATGAGTTGCATCCTTTCTGGACTAAATAGGTAGGACAGATTGAGCTCTTTCAAAGTGGGTCGCTGAGAGTCTGTGGTCATTGCAAAAGTTGGGGCAAATTTGTGAATATCCTGGTAGACCATGGGACAGGGCTCTTGCCTTCACCTGCTCCCTCTGACAAAGCTAGTATTACTAAGGCAACTGGGATACTTGCCGTGTCCTCCTCCTGCCAGGCACAAACCTAGAGACTGGGAAGGCATCTTCTTTGCATCAAGTCAGTCAGTCTTGCTCTCATGCAACCTACACACTCAGCTTTGACTGTTCCCTGAGAAGAAAACATGGTCTGCAGCACCATGAGATGAGTAGCCACAGCCCTAACACTCTGAAGACTCACTTTCCAGTGGTGTGCTTGCTCCTGAACCTGGATATCAGCTGTGATCAGATGTCTCCAAGAGCCCAAACAGGTACCAGGCCGCTAGCCTATTGAGCACCCTGGGCAAGATCCTGATGTCAGCAATGCAGCCTCTACTTGTGAGTTGCTCCCACAAGCCCCTTCGACTGGGAAAACCCTGAGTAGAAGACCAGCTCACTTGGACACAATTGCCATAAGGGGGGAGTTAAAGACTCTCCCACCTTGGATTGTGCCTGTGTGCCCACATGCCCACATGGGGTGATTGTCAGCAACTCCTGCTGACTGTTTAATACTGAAGAAGACTGATGCATTTTAGGTGGGGCCCAACACTGGTTAAAGTCGAACCTCACCACCACGGTGGTAGGTTCTGCTGCTTGGGTGAGCACAGTCCTCTCCAAGCATGTCTGAATGGTAACAGTAATGTGACAGAGGGCCATCAAGGTTTGGATCAGAACTTTACTGCTCTCCTGGAAGACTTCAGAGAGGGAGGCAAGAACCCAATAAACATGTCTAAGGTTAGTGAAGTTGCCCTCTGGAGTCCCCACTTAAAATAAAATCTGACAATACAGATCCTGTGAGATTGATAAACACTTTATCAAACTAAACTCCTATACGTGCCTGAGTGCTCTGTGCCTCTCCTGGGAGGTGACCGTCCTCCCTCATGCTGAGCCGACTGTCTCAGACTTGATAGTGATGCTGAATGCACCTTGAGAGGAAGAACAGCACCTACATCAGCCTGAACTCCCTGATAATCACAACCTTGAAATTTTGGGAGACTCATTTCTAGTAGTATGGACAAAAGAATCACCCCTGGAGCTTTCTATCAATTGTACTCTTTTGTTGATCAAGGTCTGTTCCAAGGCAACCCCTACGTGCACTGAACAATGCACCTTTCCTGCCTGGAAAGCCAGTTCAAGATCTGAGCTACCAGCCACAACTGCCCTCCGTATATGTTGCCTCAGTCTTCTGCCACCCATAGCCTGCTCCTGGCCTAAAAATGCCTTCATCTGCCTTTAATTGTCTCCTCTCAGCCATTCCCTCTTTGCAATTTAACTGGACTCAACCTCTCAGAGTTTCAAATACTTCCTCTTTCAAAAACTTCTGCTCAATGACTTCCAAACTGCCTGTTAGAAAGACAGAAAAGCCTGGCTACAATATCTCACACAACCTGGTTACAAGAAAGAAACCCCACAGATTTTGGGGAGCTCCTGGGTTCTATAAAGTCTGGACCCTAGATTTCACAGAATCAGTGATGCTTACTCCAACTGACAAGCCTTGGGTGCCTGTGTAGATATGTGAGTTCAGTAGATAAAGGCTGCTTCCCACTTGGACTCTGTGCTCTAATAGCCACTGTCCTTCTGACCAAAACCACTGACAAGCTCATCTTAGACCAAGATCTAACTGTCCAAGTGCTACATGCTGTACTGGAAAACATGGACCCCTCAGAGATGCTCAGTACACCCTGTTTATGGATGGAAGTAGCTCTGTTAAGCATAAAGTCCTAGATATGTTGTGGTCAATTAGGTTAAAGCTATTCTGGTCCAAACTTTCTTCTAGGGATGGTCTGCACAGTATATCACTTCCTGTTGCTGTTTGGATACCAGACACCAGTGATGTAAAATATTCTAGCCCAGAGGTCTAACTAAGCCCCCTTCAGGGATTCACTTCACTGAAATATCAGCCCCAGCCAGAAAAAAGTTATCCAGTATTCCCAGCAGATCGGAGCCAGACTTGCCTCCACCATCTGTTCCACAGCTCAAGCCACAGCGTTGACACCCAGGGTGGCTGGCTGAGGTCCCAAGTCTGTGTCGCTGGCCCTCATGCACTACAGTTGACTCTACGTAGATTGCACACAAATAAAACAATCCTATAGAAACAGCTTGCAACAAGTTAAAGGACTGGCTATATCTGTGGACACTCATGCACACACATAGAACACAGGAATGTATTATTTACCTCTATAGGTTTCAGAAATTCATCCTTAGATCTACTTAAAAAAATTATATGGACAGCTCCTCTGAGATTCATTCTGAGGAGAAAATGGCTGCATGAATGAAGCCCAAGGACGTCATTCACAGAACTGTTCCACACCAACTCCTCTTGATTTTTCAGACTGCTTACCTCAGTCCTCGCTCCCCCGACCCCTGTTACCTGTGTTTTCTATGGATGCTTGCCCCAACAGAATAGAACAATCAACTAAACACTTGCCCAGATTAGATGAACATCTAAGACACACTACGCACTCTCCTAGGTTATTACTACCTTGCCAGGGTAATGTTGCAGAGCAAACAGGCTTAAACTCTGCTTGGGTCTGGTCTCAGAAGATCAGAGTGTGCTCAGCAAAGACTTGCCAGGGAAACTGAGAGGGAGCAAATGCAGCAGGAAGCATGCCCCTCACCCAGTTTGTTATCTGCCCACATCACGGTCCCCGCTCCAGATGCAGCTGCACCTGAGTCTTAGCAATAGCTTGTTGTTGTGATGCACAGCTGGTCACAGTGACACACATTGTGCAAGCCCGTCCCCAGCCGATAAACGACTCTACTCTGAACTTCCTGTTTGTTTACCCAACATAAGGCCCAGACCACCAGAGATTGGGGCGGATATCCTGGGAAAGACACTGGTCAGTGTCCGTGGGTGTAAATAAATCCCCGGTGTCACTTCAGTGTTTCTGCTTGCCATTGCATGTGCCACTGTATCGTCACCTTGCCAGTGTTAGATTGAGTTTTCTTGGGCATTTGCTATTTTTGAGGGATCTTTCTCTCCGTGGTTGCTCACTGCAGTTCCACCTGCTGGGTCTGATATTCTGTTCTCATCTTGGCTCAATGTCTGCACATACTTTTATTGAAAGCTTTAGCCTCATGGATATCTGGATCTGCTTCAGGGTTTTCTTTATTTTCTGTGTTTGGCATTCATAGTTTTCATCATTTTCTGAAGATTCTTTAAATTTTTAAGCCTGTGTCTAGCACAGGTTCACTGAGCAGTTCTTCACTTTGATCATCTCTTTGTTTACATGAGGGATTATTTTTAATCTGATTTTCTCCCATATCCTCAATCATCTGAGTTTGTTTCCAACTGGTGCTATCACTGCAGGAGTTTCAGTTAGGGTCTTCTGATGTCCTCTACCTCATATTCCCCTAATTTGTCCTGGGTGGGGTGTAGGTCTAGGGTTTGCCCTGTCTCCTGTCATATTCTATTTTCATTTTAACTTGTTTGCTTCTTTGATGCTTTTGTATTAGCTGTAATAGATAATTTTATCAATACTATCAAAGTTTTCCTAGGAAATGTCTATTCCTCAGAGAGCTCGTCTGTTTGTAGCTGGCTCTTGATCTTTGCTTCTGCTTTTGAACCTACCTCCACAGTTCAATGGTGCCCTGCCTAAAGCTCTCATGTAGTATGTGTGAACTAGGCCAAGTGATGCCATGCTTGAGCTAGGCACAAGAAATAATTTATCTTATTTTACAGCTGAGTAATTCCCCATTGTGTAAAAATACCACAGCTTTTTAACCCATTCTTCATGTGATGAGCTTATAGGTTGTTTCCAAGATTTAACTATGACAAATTGTGCTGCTAGAAGCATGGACGTACTCATATCACTGTGGTGTGGCATTTTCAGCTCCTCTATAAGGAAAGATAAACTGGAGGCTTTTATAGTAAAGGGATGGAACTAGAGATTATACTCTAAGTGAAAGCAATCAGACCTGCACATGTGAACATAACATTGTCTCCTTAGTGTAAGAACCTGAAAAAGTAAGTAAAATCTGAAAAGCACAATAGATATCGTGAAAGACAGAGGAAGTGTCAATAGGACAGAGAAAGACAATAGGAAAGAAAACTAGGATGAGGGAAAGGAAAAAAGAAAAACATGGAAGTGGTTATCTGTCTATCTGTCTATCTCTCTATGTATCTATTTATCTATGATAGCTAAGATAATTATACTAATTTCTATTGGTTTATTGAAAGGAATAACTAATGTTTATGGGGTTTTTTGATCAATTTTGCATGTCCATATCTCATAATCTGAACAACTACTTTGAAGACAACATACAATTTAATAACCATTGTTGAATTCCTATCATCTTTTTTTTTGAAACTGCACATTATTTCTAATGTTTATTGGTTTTATTTTCTTTAAAAGAAAGAAAATGACACCTCAGGGTATGAAGATTATACATCAGAGCCAAACATGAGGTACTTGCTCAATTGCTTATATGCAGATTACTCCACCCCAAGTTGCAGGAGTCCTATCAGGCCTCTTACCTCGCCCAGCTCACAGCACTCATTTACTTCCCTCCTTTCTCTCAGTCACTCATGCATGAACTGCTCTCTCCAATTAATAAAATCTGGATTTTGTCCTCGATCAAGGCCTTTGTTCTGGTCAGCCACTGTTCAGACTGGACTTAGGACCCATGTGCTCCCTGCAACTACAAATAAGCCTTAATTTCTTTATTCTCAGTTGGTTGCCCTGGAATTATTAGAATTCCAATAGGCCTCCCCTTAGAATTACAGATATAAACTCCACAAGAAAATGACAAATTCTGGGACAGGCTTAGTATAGAAGGGAGAACAACTGATTCCAACAAGAATGGCACCCTGGCTGAAGCAGTACAATTAGCAATATCATTAGCATCAAGCACAGTCCAGAAACTAGCAGGCTGTGGTAGGGACTGAATCAGTACCTTTAATGACAGAAACAGGATCTATAATTATATAACAAAATCTAACATAAACCAGGAACTTGTATGGAACAAGTCTCTCTTTGGTTGAGTGAGTTTAAGCATTAGTGAAGAGCTTAAAGGAGATGAGGGACAAGGCAGAGAGATAAATGAGGAGAAACACAGTAGACTCAAGGCTTGAGGTCCATGGATGATCACTTTAGTTTTGTGAAACTAGAGAAGATGACAGGAAAAAAAGAATGAAGGGGAAAGCAGAATACTGACATAAATGAGAAAGACTTAAAAATACCAAGAAATCAAAAAAGAATGTTGAGGGAAGAGAGAACAGAGGGGCCGGGGAGACGGCTCAGTAGAATAAGCACTTGCCTGGTAAGCATAAGGGCCTGAGTTCAATCCACAGTTCTGCCAAAAAAGAAAAAAAAAAGAAAAGAAAACAATAAAAGAAAAATTCAAACACACACACACACACACACACACACAGAACAGCCAGACCAAAAAATGGAAAATGAAGCAAATAGTTGCTCTGGTGTCTTCAGTTCTGTGGTAGCGTCTAGGTCAGAGCTCAAGTCTGCATTGAGCGACCCAACCAGGGTTGCACTAGGATTAGTTCTAGCTTGGTGCCTACTCATGCTCTCTGGATTTGGGGGAGGGAGCCAGTCTTCATCCAGCAGCCTTCTGTATGCTCCTCGGTGGCCCACCAACCCCCAGCCCCGTCTCCCAGTTGCAGTGGTGTCCTCAGACAGACTTCGTGAGGTTGCTCCCAGTCCAGTACACAGCTGGCTGCTCCAGCCCCTGCAAGCCTCCTTTGCTGCATTTGCACTGAGATGTCTCCTTCCATGTGTGCCACTTTTGCAAGGTGGGTCGGGGTGTTGTGAGCTGACTCACTGCCGCGCTACCACTGAAGAAATAGCCCAAGGCCCCTCAGTCCCATCTCAGTTTCCTCTCCAGTAGCGGCAGTGCTGACCTCCCACTGCTCTTCCCAGCTCCAATCTGCTTAAATCCTGGTTTTGGGGTCCCTCTCTCAGGCCACTGGGTGTGGGGTAGGAGGGGCCGTGCTGTTCTGCTCAGCACTTTCCACTGCTTTGGCCCCTGACCTTGCTAACTAGCTGCTTCTGCAGCCACAAGGGAGGCTGCCCAAGCCTCCTCCTTCCCCCTTTAAACTTCCCTCCCATGGGGGTTGGTGCTGGCCCACGACTGCATAAATCCTACCTGTCAGTACCCCTTTCTCACGCCACTGGTTGCAGGGCAGGAGGAGTCATATTGCTCCACTCACTCCCCTCAGCAGCCACCACAGCAGTCCCTAACCTAGATGTCACTAAAAATTCAGTTCTGGCTCATGACAAAAACAACCTAAATCCTGGTGGTGCCCTGTGTGGGAACAGCTTCCGGGTTCCTCTCCCTTTTGTGTGCTGGTGAAATTTGCGGCAGGCTTCAGTGTCTTCTGTGCGGAGGAAGGCCAAAGAGGTCAGGGGCCTCGTATCACGGTCTGCTCTGTCAGGGGCCTCATATCATGGTCTGTTCTGTCAGGGGCCTCATATCATGGTCTGTTCTGTCAGCCTGAGTTAGCTGTAAGGCCTATGTTTACACTTTGTTTGATCTGCAAGTCTCTTAAATCATAAACTGATTTTGGCATCTGGCTTTGAGTCCTTCCATGTGTACCAATTATCTGTATTTTTAATTGATTTTCTCTAGGTAGAAGCAGACATATTGAAATTATCAGTTTTTTAAAGTGCCGCAGAAATCAACCACACTGTTGTCACATCTTCAAGAGGGAATTAAAAATAAAGATGAGGGACTCTCATTCAGCATTTCCAGCATCCGAGTCTCAAGCCAGTATTTTTAGTTTCAGTTAATCATGGTTAACTGAAAAGACTGAAATAATAACTCTATCTTTATAATAAGGTTGTATATCCATCCCTTAAAATAGTCCATATTGCAGGAGACTGGGTCGGTCTTAAACGCTGCTGTTATTAAAATACAAGATGCACATATAGCCTTAGCAGGCAAGAGTACCACATGTAATCACAAGCTCTGGGCTCTTTCTTCTCCACTCACTGCGCACCGCTGCCTCTCCTTGACTAGCTGCAGCCACGTGTTTTTCCACTCTGATGAGTGACAATGCGGAAGTCCAGCCTTTTTGTGTTAGCAGAGTAGAGACATGTAGTGAAATGCAGTCTTTCCTGGAGAAATTGAAACACTTGGAAAGCAACAATTTGGAAAAAAGAGAACAAGAGGTAAATTCATGAGAATTGGGTAGGAAGATGATAGAGAAATGAGAAACCACAGATGAGTTGGACAAATGGAACACAACATAGAGAAAGACATAACGCAGTCCGCAGGGCTCAGCCCAGCTCCTGGGAGGGGGACATCGCCCCTGAGTTATGGTGAGCCGGGGAGAGCCAGCAGTTCAGGGCGAAGCGACAGAACTTGCGAGCACCAAGGTGAGCCCTGAAGGCTCACAGCTAACCTAAGCTGCAAGAACCATGTGGGTTTCATTCTGACATTAACTCCTTCCTCACTTCCTCAGTGCAGGCTGAGGATGGAAAAATCCTAGCACAGCCTGCCATATCTGAGAGGGCTTAATCAGGAGCCAGTCTGGAAAGGAGTTAATTGCTTGAGACTGAGCCACTGGACAACTACAAAACAATGGCACATCAGAAGTTCAGGAGTCACCCTATCACAGCGGCTGTGTGGGAGATGGCCACTGGCTATCACAGAGCGAGGGGTGCTAGACAGATCCGTGAGGAGACTGAGCTCAGAGCAGGTCCAGCCCTCTTGGGTGAGAGCCCAGGCTACTTCCGTGCAGCTTGCCTTAATTTTCCTTCTTTCTCTAGGGTCATTCGTCTCACTTTTTGTCATCCTTCTCATCTTTATTTTTGAATTTTTACTTCTTTTATTCTCCTGTTTCTCAACCACTCATCTTTATTAGTATCACTATTAAATTTAGTCTTAATTTATTAAATTGAGACTAAAAATCTACAGCGCTAAGGAATCCAAGAACTTGTTCTTTGGGAGAATGAAGAAAATGGTTAAACTTTTGGCCAATCTTAACAGAAAGAAGGAAGGAAGGAAGGAAGGAAGAAAGGAAGGAAGGAAAGAAAGAAAGAAAGAAAGAAAGAAA
>NDGN011421267.1:0-20407 GCA_002564285.1 Tympanoctomys barrerae
AGAGAGAGAGAGACAGACAGACAGACAGACAGACAGACAGAGAGACAGAGACAGAGAGACAGATAGAGAAATAGATACATCCTTCCAGGTTAGACCCCTAGTGACCCACCTACAAACGGATCCTTCCTCATAATAGCAAGACAGCTATAGTAATCCCATAATCTAATAATCTTCTAAAAGTCTTGCCTTTGAACACAGGAGGTCTCTGCAAAACATTCTAGATCTATAGCATAACACTTGTGAAATGCTAATTGTATTTTTGGTCTTTTTTAAGAATGTATTTTGTACAGGGTCTCACTATGCAGCTCAGATTCATAGTGATCCTCCTGTTTTCAGCCTCCCCAGTGCTGGGATTACACGCTTATGACACTGCCCAGTCTCAGTGGCTGGCTCAGTGCGCCCAAGGGTGAGGCTGGCTGTGCATGTGATGCTGATGATCAAACATTGGTCCCTGTGCTTCCCTAAGCAGGTGCTTAATCCACTAAGCTAACTTACTGGCTCTGAAATGTTAGTTATAGACCAGTCTCTGTTTTGGGAACTGAGAAGTTTGTAAACCAAGTTATACAACCCAAGTGCTGAGAGCAATACAAAAAAAATCATTATCACTATAACATAAAACTAGATTTTATTACATGTTCATCCAGCCACTAGTTATTAAAATTTTTTACTGGAGTTGTCTTTTCTCTTCATACATACAGTCTACATTTTCCAGCTTTTGTGTGTCTAAGCTGAAAGAATCTCCCTTCATAGTAAAAATCTTATAATTTGAGAGGATTTCAAATATTGGCAGGAGGCTACTTAAAAATGCAAATGCATCTCTCCATGGTTGGATTGGTGTCAATTCCATAGCAACAAAGTTTGTACTAAACACTCTAAACAAAGGATTGCAAAAAGACAAGTTAAATAATAAGATTTTTAAGTCATTCAAATTGAGGCAAAGGAAAACTGAGAAACACACCACCATTGAATTCAGGTGTGTTTTTTCCTGATCTTATGTCCCATTCCATGTTCCCAATACTTACTACTTCCGCGGAGGGCAGCCACTGATAAGACTGTACCAAAACAAGAACAGGATGGCCATGTGCTGAAAGAGTGAAAAGGAAGAAGTCAAAGGCTCTGAATTTACCATGCCATATTCTTTAAGGAGCTCTTTATTTTTGTGTATTCTTGGAAAGTGCTGGGTGTTCAATCCCTTGTCCTTTCACTTCAGAGACTAAAAATCCAGGACTGTCTATATTAGCACATAAAATTATTAAGGTTTGATTTTGTAAGTTATGTTTCATGCATTTAAGTGAGAATCAAAATTCTAAGTGAGAGTCATCTTACTGCTCTTTCATTCTCTTGTTAAGGGAGTGGTGAATTTGTGGTGCAGTGCCCTTCTCAGGCCCAGAAGTACCTGAGAGATGGCCAAAGCCTTGCAGAGAGTGAAGCGATTTTGTACAGAGCAGGTACCTTCTTCAGACATTCAGCAGAACAGACTGCAGTGGTGTCAAGTGATTGAGCAAAGGATAACTGCTTGGTTATGGGGATCCAGCACACTTTCCCCTCTATCCTAGAAATACCTCTTTTGTTCGGCTCATGTCTTTATCTACATTACTATTCTGTTGTAAAAGGTGATGGCTAACAGTGCATGCTGAGCTCTTGGGAAAAAGTAAAAAAAAACACCAAAAAACAGTTTATTCATTTTAATTAAGCAATAACATTTATACTTATTTATGGGATAGAGTAACAAACTTGATAGTGCATATAATGTGTAATGATCAACCTAGGATAACTATCACAAATTAGCATAACTATCTCCTAAATTATTATTTTGTTTGTGTAGTGTGTGTGTGTGTGTGTGTGTATGTATTTCTCAAGAAGCTTCAACCTCTTCTCTAGTTAATTTGAAATGCACAATTAATTGTTGTAGACTTTAGTTATGCTATTGTGCTATTTAACATAACTACTGCTTCCCTGTCTATGTTTCAACAACCATCATCCATCCTCTCATTACTTTCCTTCCCAAACCCCTTTCTGGCCTCTAAAGATCTCTATACTATATTTCTAAGTGATCAGGGCAACAATCTTTACACATTTTCATCCACAATGTGGTGCTGAACATATCATAGAGCTTGTACATAATTATTGAGTGAATAAGTGAGTTAATGCATGCTATGCACTAGGATGTGGGGTTCAGACTATTTTTCAACCTACTTACAATATCATCTTTAAACAAAACATCACTATATTTTTACTGTCATTCATATATATATACATATATATATATGTATATGACTAAATTCTCTAGGGGCAGAAAAATATTTGTAGAGAGTTATCACTATTTTAGCTAGCAAACAGGAAAATGAATGAGTAAGATAATATTCTTTTGTGTACACCTATTACTTTGCGTAGGGCTGTGAAATGATTTAATCAGTACCAGAAAGAAGTTTTAGGCTGTGGAAATATAGATTCCTACTTAGTTTTAAATTTTGGACTTTTTTCTTACCTGCAGGAATTTATTTGGGCAAGTATTTTATTTAGTATTATTCAATGTGGCAACAATTCCCTAATATCTATGTTTTCTACTTTTAAAAGTAATTTAATTTGTGAAATAAAATAATAAATATGCTAAAATATGCTAACGTGTTTCATATCCTTGTGACTCACTACTTCTTTTTTATGACATATCTTTGCTTTGTAGACCGACAAAGCTGAACGTGAGTCGGTTGTAGTATAAAAATAGAATTAATATTAAGAGTTTTATTACTGCATGACTCATTTTGTCACTCAAGACACTGAGAAAGTTAAGCTACATCTTCTACATAGAGCTCTGACATCATAATATCTGTGAGAGGGTATGTGTAGGAAAATGTATATACATTCTCTGTAAAAGTGTTTTGTGTTCCATGAGAAAAATCTTACTATTTTCCAAATTGAAAATAGCAGAGCCTAATGATTGCTGTTTGAAGAAGCAATGAAAATTCATTTCATACCCCATTGTGGCACATTTCTTACAGGAAAAATTGGATCACACAGATATATAGTCTCTATTTTTTGTCCTTTCAAGTGTCGCTTATATCTCACCAGTTCATATAAGCCCAGACACAAAAGGTTACATTACTGATAACAGATGAGTTCTGTCTCCATAGTTACTGCTAATCAATAACATTGGCTCTTACTAGTTTTTTATGACTTTAGGAGCTTTTCACATTTACTGTTCACTGTCCTCATATGCATTCATCTATACCACTGGAAATGATCTAAAAGTAATTGCTCTGAACTGAACACTTCACTATTGTTTTCTTCTTCACATGTTATATTTTTAAAAGGCATAGATTATTGATGTAGAATATTATACTTTAAAAAATATATCCCTTGTGCCAGGATTTTAAGTGAGTTTTTGGGAATGGACAGAGCAAGAGATGAGAGTTAGTCTTTCTGATAATCTTTGTGCTGGCCTTATGTCTTTGGAAAAAGCACAAGAATTGTGAGCCAATTTTACCTTTGAGGATAACACTGTGATTCCTCCTTGCAGTGGGATGGCATGTCACCTCAAGGACACCCGTAAGGGCTGATGCTGTGGGGAAAGAGCTGACACCAGACGTTAGAAGTTCCCTCTCATTTGAGTGGATTTATTCTCTAAATTATTCTTGTAGAAAGAGACGTTTTTCCCCTGCCTGTATAAGTGTTTGCAGTCTCATTTTCTAATTCACGGGAATAGTAATGAGACAATATCCTGAAAATGAATCACACCATATCTATTTGGATATCCTTAATGTTGCTTTTACTCATGATATAATTATGTCATTAGATGACTTTCTCAGTTTCATGAATCCAGCTGAATGAAAGATTTTCTCCTTTTCATATGCACTAAAAATAATTCCTTATTGTGACTCCAAAAATTCAAAGAAGTTTAAAGGGATATACTGGATAGTGAGAGACTATGCGTTGTACAACTTTAGCTCAGTAAGTGGAATGTATATGAAGAAGAGACCACAAATCTCTGGGATTTAATAGAGGAGTAGATAATGCACTTGTTAAGTGGAAGAGAGATAGTGTTTTTAAAAATAAATTCTCATACCAGTGAGGTTGTTTTTAATGAGCACCTCCTCTTCACTAAAGAAGAAAAGGCACTTGCTTCTAACTGAAAATTAAGACTTAACAAAACTTAACTAAGGCAAGAACACGTGAAGCTGTTTTTTGGCTAAAGTTGAATTTTATTGACTTTCTCCTTTTAAGTCAATGTCAAATGCGTTTAAATGTTCCTTTCACCAGCATATATCGTAAGAGCTCCAATTAATCCACATTTTATTTGTAAATGTGCCGACATTCTGGGAGCAAGCTATGGCACAGAGCACAGATCTTTCAAGCTAACTGGAACTGTGGTGTTCATTTGATTGCATCGGACCATTTTATATCTTAAGCGTTTGATACTGAAAGATTATGTCTTCAAGGTTATGCAGCTAGTACTTTAGCAAATGGTACATTTGAATTCATATCTAAGCCACCTCGATGATTGCAATCTTCGCAGCGCTTCAGCCCTTGCAATCCATGATTTGTTGTCAGGTTGCACAATTTGAGGGAATAAATTTGCATAGAAAGTGATCTGCAACGTTTTGTCTGAATAAAACTTCTCAGAATGAGGAAACACTAGATAATCGAGGAAAAGTATGATTTATGGTATTAGGAAGATATCTCACGTTCCTAACTTTGAGGAATCCACGGTTTCTATGCATAATTATCATAATTTTAAATATAATACAAAATTGCTAAATATATTTCAATTTTTTATTTGAATGCTTTTATATGTTCCTTTAGTCTTTGGAATGTGAAAATTAAATGAAAAAGATCATTTTGAGGGAATACAGCTAATTAGATGCTTTTATTTATTTATTTATTCCTTTATTTTAAATGTATTTGGTACAGGGTCTCATTATGCAGCTGAGACTCATAGCGATCCTCCTTTTTTCAACCTCCCTAGCACTGGGGTAACAGGCATGGGCCACCACACCCCGACTTAGCGGCTGGCTCAGCAGGCCCCAGGGCTGGACCAGTGCGGCACGTAGTACCGGGATCGAATTCTGGTCCCTGAGCATGTCGAAGCAGGCCCTTAGTCTGCTGAGCTATCTCACTGGCCCTAGATATTTTGATATTATATCATTATATAGTTATCTGAGACATGATACTTACTAGAGGTGACATAGCATGTGAACCTTAAATATTTCCTGTTTCAAACTAATGTATTTTTGTTTATAAAAATAACCTACTCAACTCAATCATTGTCCTATGGCTTTATTTTGATTTTCAGCTTTGTTCATTTTCCCACAGCATTAAAAAAACCTAACCAAATATTTGAAATACTTTAAATTACTAATATAGAAAATATTTAAATGTCTAGAAATAAACATTGTTATTCTTTATTGGCCGGTAAATAAGACAATGGACTGACTATAGGAGTTAGCTATTACTATGAAATTAAAGACAAATGTAATTCTTCTTATAAAGTAACAACATTAGTCAAATTTAATGCAACACTTTCAGTGATTACAGATGTTGAATGGGAAATATTTAATTTATGTTCTCAAAGATCAAATATAGGCTAAATCCATGGTAGTTATAGAATATTTATTATGATAGTTACTTTTGTTCTGTCTGTAGCTCTAGTGTTGGGAGATACACAGGGAACAGTTAGGAGTAAGTCAATCTGTAGTAATATTGTTAAAGATCATTCACTGGTAGGAATTGATGAAAAGAAGCTTCTTCTACAGCTATCAGCCTTATATCTTTATGTTGAAATATATAAAGAGTATAATACCTTATAGAATCCTTAATTTTTAGACCACTGAATTTATCCATCAGCACCTGAGTAATTATATTACTTTGCCAATAATTATTCCATTTAAACACTTTAGTTTTTGTTGAGACCTCTGTGTGCAGAGAAATTCTGAGAAATATATGTATGGATTTATTCATCTTTGAAGATTTATTAGCAATCTACAGATGCAAAGGAACTAACATCAGTCTCCTTGCAATTAAATTTTTAGAAATACTACCCATGCAGTAAGATTTCCTGACCTTGCAGGCTAATAAAATGTTTTAATGTATCAGAATCAGCAGAGCATGCGGGTGGATAAGTCACTGAGCTAATTAGTCATCCCTCTCCCAAGAGCTGTGTATGACTTAGTGGAGTGTGTTTAGCATTCCAAGTAAATCAACATTGTTGCGGCAGGGAAGCATCATTTCTGAGTCATTTTCATAACTCTGCCACCTTGACTTTCCAATAAAATCCTCCAGGTTTATGACTCTCATTGCTTGTAAAAAGGGAATGGAGCAGGGAGCAAAATTGATGCTACACATAAGGATGTGATACCCACAGTACACTATGGTTAAGAGCCAGAATGGCGTCCTGAGTAATGGAGATTAAGACACAAAGATGTGAGTTTGTCTGCATCAAGTGAACAATGATAGGTCACTTTCATTAGAGTTAACCCACAGCCACTTCGGTGTCATTTCTGCTTCTTTTCTATTCATATTGCTGTATTTTGGAAGGTGGGCAGAGCTGCACAGAAAAAGAACAAACTGAACCTGTAGCCAAAAGCAGCTGGCTTGAGTCTCAGGTACTCATAAAGGGGCAACAAAACCAACTCATGCTACTTTCCTTGGAACTTTGTTTAACCAGCATAGAACAACATTAATGATAACAGGAACTATTAAATTTTATTTTATTTTGAAACTTTGTATTTATAATTTGTTTTGCAAGCATTTCTGTTGGACACTGAGTGAAGCCATAAGGTGGTCAGACAGAGACTACTATTATTTTAATTTTCCAGTCTGAAAACAAATTGTCAAGATCCATGTATACCTACTAGGACCAAGTTCAAAAGGTTCATGGCTGTATTGACAAATAAAAGAGGTATGGAGGACATTAGATAGCACAGCAAAGGCTGCGAAATGCACCCACCCCCTAGAGCGATTTTTTTTTTTACTTTAAATTTCTGTGTGGAACTTTTTATTTTGTTTTGTTTTGATTTTGATAGAACTTAAACTGGACCTTTGGAGGAACGAACTTTGTCATTTTGTCTTGAAGGAAAGTTCTTGAAGGTTTTTTAAAAAAATGACTTAGATTTTAAAATTTGGTGCTTATAAGAAAGTTAAAAATGAATAGCAATGATTCAATTAAAGTTACAAAAGAGACTTTAAAATAGTTTCAATAAAAAAGGGTGAAAATGTTCCACATGATTAATTACACCTGCCCTTTTCTCCTTTCCAGCTCTTATCTTGTTAAGGCGAGTTCTCTGGTCCTAAAATTCATGCCAGTGGCTTTAATTTTCTTCCACTATTGCTTGCATTCTCCCTCTCAATTCCAAACCTCTGAGAAGAAACAAGCTTCCCTTTCTTATCAACTATTCCCTTCGTAAACATTTGCAATCTGGCTCCTGCCTCTCATTACCCTGCAATGGTTCTCTTGACACTCACCAATGTTTAGCCTTAACTGCAACATTTTGTTCTCAATAAATCCTCTTCCCTCCTTGGGCTGTCTGTAACATTTACAGCTCTTGAAAATTCTGTTACTTAAGCTGTTTTGTTTCAGGATTTAGGCCCCAGTAAGAGGGAGAATTTCTTCATTTTCTACTTCTGACTGATCTCTTTAGAAGTCTTTAAACGAGGCCTGGCTAAGTTTCTTTCTTTGGGTCTTTTTCCTTTTTGCCTATCTCATATATTATTTCAAATACCATCTTGCTGAAGTCTTTGAAATCTTCTTTGGTCAGCTTCTACTTTTATCTTGAGTGATTGGCTCCTATTTTCAATTACCTGACTGACATCTTCATATAATCTCAGTATAACTGAAGCTAAACTCATTATGTTGTCCTTCAAAACCATCTGAATTATTAAGCTAGTATCCATGAGTCAACAAAATCAAATAAAAATAAAACAAAAATAAGTAAATGCACTGGAGCTGAAGGCCTTTCTTCAGCCGAGTTCATCACTTTCTTTTGATTTTATTTTAATTATTTACTCTGCTTTTCTCTTTTCCTATTTCATTTGCACTATTAGTTGCCTATGTCAGATCTCCTGCTTAGAGCACCAAACTTCTCTGTTACTTTCGTTTGACAACTATAAAAAAAATTGCATGACATTGCCCTAAGACCAAACAACAAATGAAACAATTAGAGCCAAGCCCCTTGTACAAATAATATTTAATAAGTGTTAGTTTTTGCTGCCATCACTCCTCCTCATCTTGTTCCTTTTCCTCCTCTGAGCAAGCTGGAGACTCATTCCAAAATCCTAAGAACTACAAGAGTCAAAAATATACATTCTAGTGTGGGGGAGATAGCTCAGTGGAATAAGTGCCTGACTGGCAAGCGCAGAGTCCTGAGTTCAATCCCCAGTAACACACACACACACACACACACACACACACACACACACACACACACACACAGTACTTCTAGTCTGAAATCTGGGGCCAGAATTGAGATCCAAGTAAAACAAACATTTCAGGCTGGATCTAAAAGTTAGATAAGACCAATATCAAAATTTGAGGCATTCAAGGAGGAGAAATTCCTTCTCACTTTTTGGAAGGTCAGTCATTTTTGTTCTGTTCAGACCTGTGTACTGTTTGTTTCAAGTCTACTTGGCATGGCAGGAGGGCAAGGTGCATAAAAATTGCCTGATCCATGGCAACCTCGAAGTAGAGCAAGAAGAGTCAGAGCAAGAGACCTTCCAAATGCACACACCAGCAACCCACTGCCTCAATCGGGCCAGGCTTCAGGTACTGACAACACCATGTACTCTAGACTCACCAACCAATTAATCCACTGATGAAGATAGTGCTCCTATGACTGCGTACCCTTCTAGAAGCTTCACCTCTGATTATACCAAATTTGTTGGGACATTTTACATTCAGGTCATCATGTTAGAGGATCTGGGGACACCAACGTTGTGGTTTACATCTGAATGTTTCCCGAGAGCAGTATGAAAATGTAGGTGGGCTTTTGGATGGTGATTTTATGATGCTAGGACAAAATAACGAATACTCAAAATTAAGGAAGGAAAGATTTATTTTTCTCACAATTTGTGGAAGTTTCAGTCCATACTCAGCTGGCTCCAAGGCAGAGTAGCACGTTTAAGAGGGAAAGGAGGGGCAGCCTCTGTGGCTTCTAGCCAGTCTCTCTTCCCTCCTTATATTATAAACAAGCTACCCTGGGGTTGGGGTGCACAACTCACACAATATCCATGGCCTCCTCTTGCACAGGATGAGAATGTTTACAAAGTATGAACCCTGTCTCTCTGCCGAGTCACTTAATTAAACTCCTAAACTTCCCAAGTTGACACAATGTATCAAGCAGGACAGGGGTATTGAAGCTGACTTGTTTGGAGTAAGGGTGTGGCCTACCCATACAGGTCACCAAGGACCAGAGTCAGAAGGCTCTGTCTCTGTTCTCAGCTCCTTCATCCACCCTCTGTGCTCCTGGCTGCCGTGACATTAGCATGTTCTTCTCTGTGATTGTCCTCTGCTGTGCTGCTCTTCCTTGGAGCCAGAAAATGGTGGACTGAAACCTCTACAAACTGTGACTCCAAAGAAAACTCCTTCTCTTTTCATTTGCAGACATCAAGTATTGTATCTCAATGATGAGAAAGTAAGATACTCTAGGAGCATGGGCTTGGGACAATAAAAGCCATGGTAGAGTCTGGGCAAGTCTTTTGGTGTGAGGTTCTTGGAGTCATTTGTGCCCGTGATTTTGTAATTCTTAGACATTAACTAAAAATATTACTTCATGTAATTTTCCCTTATATGAATTTTATGAATCTGGTAAAGGTTTTAAATCATTTTAAAATTCTAAAAATGACAACAGTCTGATGAAAATAATTGTATTGATTCAAGTACCAGTGTAAAATTATGGACTTTAGAGTTGAACTAATTTCTAGACTTTGAAGAACTTGGAAGTCAATTCATATAGTTTATTATATTGGAATTTCTGCCTCACTTAGGTCATAGCTTGGTTCAGACATTGTCCTCGACACTTTGCAAATGAGAGCAATGAAGTGAGCCATATAGGTTGGCAGGTTCAGAAAATCCTCTCTTGGCTAAATAAATAGAGACAGTTTTATGTCATCTATAGTTTTCCCTTTAAAGATCAATGTTTTTCAATTTAGTGTTATTACACACCTGGATCTTGTTATAGGATTTTATCACTATAATTAAATGAATAATGAGTGTAATAAATATTTAGTAAGTGCACATATAGCACAAAGAACTGTGGAAAACAAGGTTTATCTCATTTTGCATATAATCTAACACTAAAATATTTTTGTTTTGAAAGTCTCTGTTCAGGTGTGAATGTGTCTTTGTTTTCTAGCCTCAGACTTTAGCTAGCCTTTAAACTATATATCTAGAACAGTAGTTGTGTGTAATTGAACCTTTTGAAGTATCTTGCGTACTTAAAAAAGCAGTCCTCAGCCTACAACAAGCTCTAAGGAAAGTCTTTCTCAGGATCTTGTGTTCTCTATTTTTTTCAGAACTGGGGATTGAACTCAGGCCCTTGTACTTGCCAGGGAAGCAACTTATTCAACGGAGCCATCTCCCCAGCCTCTTTGTGGCCTCTTTTCTATACAGCCACACCTCATAACATTTTCACCCTGGTCCACTTGATCAAGCTTGTTTTCGGTACAGACATCTGTCATATTTGCAATGAATAATTAATATTGTTATAGCACATAAACCAATATGCATTATTTAAAATGTATTTTAAAATTCTTTGGAAACCTACTTCATGTAGTTAATCATTAATTATTTCTTGCTTTTTTGTATCTACTACACGTACCTGTTGTCTCTTGGGATAGGCAGTGTACCAGACAAAGACAGAAAACATGGCTTCAGTCATATGTAGTTTTTTGGGGTTTTTTGTGGGGAAGACAAGGAATAGTTGAATAAACATGAGGGACAATAAATGTTACAAAAGAAGATAAGAAGATTGAGAAATGGAACAGAGGGTTTAGATTATAATTTTCAATACATGTACAGGGAAGGTTGCCTTCTGAAGGTTAAATTTAAGAAAAGAACTATGGGAAATATATGAATAATCAAGGAAGGGATGCCCTTAATGTATTTGAGGAATATCAGTCCAGGCAATAATGTGGCTGATGCAGAATGCACCACTGGAGACTAGTTGGAAACAAGCTTGGGAAAGTGATGACAGGTCAGATCACAGAAACAGGGACGGTGAGCCCTTAACGGGACGAGTGTTCAAATAGGCAAGGTCGTTAGCCAGATGAGGTAGCAGCCTTTCACTTGGACATACACATAAGCAATCAGACTGAATGAATCACCAAACAGTAGGACAGGTAGAAAAGATCGGAGCTCCCTACGTCATACCCAATTTTTATAGGTTGAAGGCCGGAGTAACTTCTGTTACAATAGACTACAGACAGAAAATCAGGAAATTATCTGAAAAGCCCAGTGGAAATCTACTGAAATCACTTCTCCAAGAAAGAGTGAATGACTAAGGATAACTAGTTATTGAATTTAGCATTATAAAAATTTTTGGTGACTTTGATAGAAGTAGTATCAATGGAGTAATAGGGTAAAAGACTGGATAAATATTAGTTTAAAATCAAAAAGGCAGGAAGTCATGGGTGAGTCTTAGCAAGTATTCAAAATTCCCAAGATTCAGATATATATTAGCAATAAAAGAAATCATTGCTACAGCAAATGAATAAAGTTTACTAAGGAGGATATATGTTGTATTACAGTTGAATGTCTACGAGAGACATTTTGTAAAAGAGGGTCATGTAGTAATCCCGATGTCTTAGAAAGTTACAGATAACAAAATTTTATGCTTATTACAGTGAAGTAGAGAACATAAAAGAAACAATGCCATACAGAAATCAGAATATGGGGCCAATAATGAATGGAAACTTTGTATCTTTTGCCAGCCTTGAATTTATGTAGTGTTTCCTAAGTGTATGTTTAGGTACTATTTTGTTTTTATATTTTCAACAACTTTTGTCATAAATGTAAGATTTTGCTCTTTTGTACTAAGGCAAATTCTGTTTTTCCCAAAGGTAAGGAGTTTAACTTCAGCTCCCCAGCAGTTTTTCCTTCACGTGGCTCTTTAAGGGCGCAGCACAGCCTGAGACCCTTAGTGCTTTACTCCAAGGAAAACATACGTGTTCTCAGGATAAATAGTAAGGAAGGAGAAATAGTGCTTCAAAGCACTTGCAAGAGGAGAGTTGGGAAAGAGTAAGATATATTTACAGTCAAATAAAATAAATTGAAGAATGGTTCTATGTAATAAAATGGCATCATAAAAATAGAAATCAATTGAGATTTTTGTACAAGACTCCCCAGGACTACAGATAAGGTCAGACTATCTGAGAAAAAAAAGGACAAATTTAGTTTTCAAAGTTTGACAAGGAGTTAATCACATAAGGTGCTTTCTGTTATCTGTTGTAGATAGACAATGTGATGTCCTTGTTGAACAGATTTTTTAATTAATAAGGAATTATGCACTATTCTTGGCATTGCACCTTTAAGACGTAGGGCAGTGTATTTAATGGCAAGAGATAAGTGGATGCAGTAGAAGAACTGAAGGTGGAATTCTTGGCTGGTATTGATTCCGACTTCCTAAATAGATTAGTGGAAAGTCCCTACTATAAACCTTTTGGCGACAACTGAAATGTGTTGGAGCTACTTTTTACTGAGTTAGTAGAGCCCAGAATTGCCCACATTTTACTTAATAATTTAAAATATTTGCAAACGGCCATTATGAGTGGAGAAGCTGAAAAGATCACAAATAGATTTCATGTATAAATAAAACTATGCAGTCTAAGGGATTTCAGAAAAGATTTATTAATCTCTAATAATGGCAGGTACAATCAGGAGGTGGAAACTATGCTGTAGTTTGCTTTTGCTGCCATTACTACTCTTTGCTGTTGTTTTCAACGAAGATTATTTAATATAAAAATTTGAGATCAGTTATTCCAGGTCCACAGGGCCAGGAATGCTATAATAAGGTTTTGTGGGTAGTGACTAACAGAAGGCACTTCCCCTTCAGATGGGGGCAATTAAAAGTTAGAATTATTAAGACAGGAAATCTGCAGCTGTAACTCAGGTGTCCAAAACTCAGGTGCCTAAGGAAGCTCTGAGCTGCTCCTCCCTCTGCTGCAGCTGATGTCTCGGAGGGGTGCGGGGAGGTCGGCTCTGAAAGTGTGGGGAAAGTGTGAACTGAAATCACCTGCGGCTGCTGAAAGGTGACGACATGGGCAGGTGGAACAGTGTTGCCGTTACAGCAGCTGGAAACAAACATAAGAGCAAGAAACAAGTGAAGGGGCGCGTCTCTCTGTGTTCCTTCTTGCTTCGAGGGCTTTTTTGGTGCATCATACGGCAGAGCCTGAACCAGAGTCGGCGGACATAGCAGTTTCAGCTTTGGCAAGTGTGAGCCCCAGCCTTACAACCTGGGGTACAGAGGGGGAGTGTGGAGCTGAGAGTGAAGATAGTAACTGCTACAGGATTTACAGCTCCGTTCCCCAGCAGCCAGCATGTCTGAATTCAGGGTCTCATTATCCACAGATTATGAGTTGCACAGGAAAGGTGAATTTATCAAAGATTTGCTTTGTATGTCATTGAACTGATAAAGTTTGACTTCAGAAAAGGTGTACAGAATTGTCAAAAAGTGTCTCAATGTGCTTCAAAACAAAGAAAAATTCTACTGAATGGATAGGTCTGTTTTTTTTTTTAATAATATATTTAGTATAGGGTCTACAGGGTCTCACTACACAGATCGGACTTTTAGTGGTCCTCCTTTTTTCAGCCCTCCAAGCTCTGTGATTACAAGCTCGAACCACCACATGGAAAGGTCTGTTTTAAAGTCATGTTTGGGTTTTTTTTTTTTGTCATTTAATTCTTATTTGTTGTTTTATATAAGATTAGCATTAAATTTTGATTTTTAGAATTTTATGTCATGGGCATTCTTTAATTACATGTATCAGAACATAAAATATAAAGTATGGATAAAGAACATACATTTTAGGGCCAGGAAAATAGCTCAGTGGTCTAAGTGGCTGCCTGGCAAGTGCAAAGACCCGGGTTTGATCCCCAGTACCACATGCCATGCTGGTCCTGCCCAGGTCCCACCAAGCTGGCCACAAAACCTGGTGTGGTAGCACATGCCTATAATCCCAGCAATGGGGAGGTTGAAACAGGAAGATTGCTATGAATTTGATCTGAAATACAAAAATTACACATAAAAAGATTGTATTTTTAATAATTTTAATTTATTTTTATTAGCATATATTTCTGGCATATAATAATCATATTAATTTTAGGGAATTGGTATACATACATATCAAATATTGGTCATTTTTACTATAGTGTTACTAAAAGAATGTTTTATTTTAATCCTGAGATGGCCTCCTGTTATTATGCCTCATAATTTTCTGAAACTTCAATCAACAATTAACAATGGATAGAGGTGAAACTGGTGTTCAGATTATTCTGTAAAATCTGAAAAGAACATGAGATTAGAGCAGCCATGAGCTAAATTATGGGAACTTTAACAAAAGCTATAGAAATCGCTCAGCTCAGGTCACTCAACGATGAAATAACTTTTATAGGAAATTATTTATTTTACTTTATTAATGTTGGTGTTAAATTATTTGACTGGGCTTCCTGTCAGAACTGAGCATTTTGTTTCTTAAGGGGAAAAAAGGTAGGCAGAAGAGTTAATCAAGCAAAACAGGAAGAAATAAGATTTTGTAAAATAAGTAGATTTTAATTGCATCAAGTGGCAGTGTTGCTTTTCCCCCAAGTATTCTTAGTTGGTTTTTCATATGCATCACTGCATAATACCAACGTTACTTATAGATTTCATTTAGTTTCTTGCTTCAATTCTTAATTCTTTTGGCTAAATGGTTACGTCTGTATATTTTCCCAGGCCCTGATAATAAGGTATTAGATTTTTTTTTTAAATTCAACAACTCTATTAGCGACTGTGGGTGTCTTAAAACTATTATAGAGTTATGGAGTTCTCTAAGCTTTTAAATTTATTTTCCAATAGTATTTATGCATTGGGGGAATGTTAACATCAGATTGGAAGTTTATTCTTAAGATACATTATAGTATATAATTATGGTCTAGAAGAGTAAAGATGACACATTTCTTAGTTTGCAAGCATCACCTTCATATGTGCCTTTTAATAACTTTTTACAGTAGGCAAAGAAATGTTAATATGTATATATTTTTATGCAATCAATTAACAAATATATTAAGCTTAACACAATGGCAGAAAAATACCATAAAATGCAAAGATCATCTCATTTTTAAGTATTTAAAATATTTTAAAATTCCTAAATCAAATAAATGATATCATTTTCTAATTTTTTTTTTACCTATTGTGAAACTTAATCTTGATTGTCACTTGAATTGGTTTGTAAAATGGCTGGATTAGTAATCTAGATTTGTGGCGGTGTCTAAATGGGTGATAGCAGCACAACCTTGGCTTCCTCCGGCTCTTACTCGCTCCTGCTGCCTGGATGCTATGGGGTGAACAGATTTCTTCCACGGCGATGGTTCTGCCTTTGAGCCGACACTAGGCTGAATCCACTAAAACTTGCAGCCCAAGTAAAATTCTGGTTTTTTTAGATCATAGGGGTCAGGTGTTTTGTCTTGACACAAAGAAAGCTGACTTATAGCTTCATTTTAATTGAACTGTTTGTACTACTGCATACAATTTTACCTCAAGGACATAAGTAATAAGATAAATAATAATGACAGCAATATCAATACTAGCTATGATTGCTGAGCTAACTGTGCTGTCAGCATTGCGCTAGATCACATGTTATTACTGAACAAAAGTGATTGATTTTTTTGTGGATTAGAGATGAAACAAGACAACTAAGACTTCAAAATTCATTGAAAACTCCTTTTTTTTTTCTTTTATGGTGCTGGGGATTTAACCCAGGACCACACACTTGCTAAGCAAGGACTGTCTCTCTGAGCTACATCTGCAACCCCAATCTTCTGCCTTTATAGAGAAGACAAAATAGTGAAATATAGTTTTTAACTCTCTTCTTTGTTTTCATGTGCGTGTTTAGCAGGTGTATTATCTATTCTTTTGGAGTTGACCCACTGAGTGAGAACTTCTATAAAAGTTTTTTTTTTTCCACATGAATTGATGCAGATCAAACACTCCCCTAAAAGGAGATTTTAATATGATATAAAACACAGGAGTTAGTCAGTTTAATATTAACATAAGTAAATTTTAATTAATTTTTTAAATAAATCTACTATAGAGGCTACATAGAAAAGTAAAAATCTGATGAAGTATCCCTTATTTAAGGAGATTAAGAAAAAAATGATATGGTAGAGATCTGAATGATGACCTACACGTATTTAGGGAGAAAGGAGCCAACATTTTGACAAAGATCAAGCAGATATAAGTTCTCTTGACAGGGAGGAGAGGTTTTTTTTTTTTTTTTTTGTGGAACTGGGGATTGAACTCAGGCCCTTGCACTTGCCAGGGAAGCGCTTATTCCACTGAGCCATCTCCCCGGCCCCTGAGAGAAGATATTTTTTAATAAAAAAGACAAATGTGACTATTTGGGTAGCCAAAATCCAAATTTGTAGAGCCTTCAATTTTAAGTTGGTAATATAGTCTACCAATTTAGCGAATGCAGATATTACTTAATGCTTTTTGGTGATGTTGATCTCACAGATTTTTCATTGAAAAATTATTCTGACCCTGGGGAAAATTTTTAAAAAATGACCCAGAGGGGGGTACATGGGATGGTGAGACACAAAGTAGCCTAATTTACTGGATAACTTTTCATTTAGTTCAGCCATTCACACATACAGATCTTTTGGAGTTGACCCACTGAGTAAGAACTGCTGTAAAAGTTTTATTTTTCCCCACAGAGACAATAAATAGAGCGAACATATGGATTTTGAAATCTTTCTGGATGGCATGATTTGTATACAGGAATTCCAGACATATAATATGGAGACGTCTGTATGGCAGACATTGGTAGATCTTTTGAAGATTTTTGTGCTTGATTTAGTGGCATATGCCTCTAATTCCACAATTCTTGAACTTAAGGTAGGAAGCTGAGGATTGAGGCCACCCTGGGCTACAAAATGAGTTTCATTTCACTGTGGGATAAAAATGTTTCTTATTTACTTTCTCATTGTTGAGACAAAATACCCAAAACTCACAAGGTAAAGGAGGAAAGACTTATTTTAGCTCAGTTTGTAGAGGTTTCAGTCCATGTTTTGTTAGTTCCAGGGCAAGGTGGCCTGGCTGGGGGGCACGGTTGGGGGGCATGGTTGGGGAGTACAAAAACAAACAGTCCATGGCATGGCAGGCAGGCAGCAGCAAGCAGGGGGTCACTTTTTCCTTCCTGTTTCATTCAGGCTAGGCACCTACTAGCCGGTGCCACCCACACCCAAGTGAGCCTCCCATTACTCACACCCAGAACTATGCTAGATGAAGTGGTTGACTAATTTAGTTACACACACCCTTAACAGACATTCATACAGCAAGATCCAGACACTTCTACAAAGCCCGCCAAAGCCCGCCTAGGAGAACATGAACCTTGATGGGACAGCTAGTTACAAACCATAACGATAGCAGACTTGATTTTATCCAGAGCTTTGGGAGTAAGAAACAGATCTATATAGCTATATAAATCAGTTCTTTTACAATCATGGGTTTTTATATTATTATGATTTAGAATCGTGCTGCTACAGGGTGTGTACTTTCAGTATGCATTTTGAACGCATACTAATGATGATGGTAACAAAAACAAAGTAATAGCTACTATTTAGTTTGTGTGTACAACGTAATAAACACTGTTCTCAGGAGCAGTATCCCAAAAAAAAGACTTTAAGGTAAAGTCTTTATTATTGTAATTTTAATGAATAAATTGAAGCTATAAAATAACTCACGTTAAATTTTATAGCTAAATGTCAGAAAATGTTGTATTCCAGCCAGTGTCATTTTGACCCCAGATACATATTCCAAATTATTTTTCATGCTTCTCCTCATTAGGAAGTAGGTTGGGTGGGGAGGTGCTATAAATAATGAGAGAAATTATTATTAGTGTTGCCTTTGTAAAGCCTGAGGACATATAGATGAGTGTAGTGTGCCAGCCAAGGTTTATTTGATGAAGAAAATAGCAGAAGTAAAACAGAATTTTAATGAACCCTGCCAGAATCACAAGGAAATAGGTAATCAGGAGCCACACAAAAATTGATGTTTTCAACTGTTTCTAATTGCCAGGTAATATTGAACACAGTTGTGACAATTGTTTTAAATTTCTTGTTTCTTTTCTTATAGGAGAAAAACAGGAATCTAGCATTCCCTTGTATTTTTTCCATCATGTTCATGTTGAAAACTTCCTATAGAACATTTTGTTTCTCTATAAATGAGTGAAAGAGTTTCACCATCATTTTAACTGTAAATTTTAGACATTCTGGTGTATTGAAAGAAGTAATAAAAATGATCCTGGGCTTGCTCAGGTAGTACAGTAATGACAATGGGATATTTTCATCTCTTTCTCTAAAGTGCATTTGAGGCACTGCCATATTTCCTCATTACCACCAGCATTGGAAGGAGTTTGTACAGTACAGAGAAGTGGAATATCTTTTGTAAGTTTATAAAATATTTTGTGAGAAAAGCCTGCTATGCTTCCTTATGAATGTCAAAGATTTTCTGCATTCAATTTTTAAAAATATGCTTTCTAGTCCATTTGATATAGTATTTTTCTCCCTCCTTTATTTCTTTCTTATTTGTTCTTAAATGTAGGTTTTACAGAAAAAACAAAACAATACAAACAAACAAACAAAAAGACCCACAATAAGACAACTCCAAGTATGTCTGTTTAGCTTTCCACAAATAAAAATCAATTCAGATTAAAAGGTCTTGGTCCCATCTTTTTCATCTTTAATTATGTAGGTTCTAACCATTGAAATTATCTAAACTCTGTTCAAGGTCTATTTTAAATTATTGTTCTAATATGGAAGAAAATGGCATGCCTTATTTAATGCTGGCAAATAGAGGGCATTCGTGTCACAGAGAAATTATATGTATAACACCTAATATTTTATTAAGTTTCTACTACATTCCTTAGAGAAATTCACCTTATGAAGATATAATATCCTGTTTTCCCTATTCATACATTCCTAAAGTGTTCTGAAAATGACATACTAAAATTGTTTTGTTTTTGTTGCTCTTTCCAGATTCAAGTTAAACCAAGTCTACATAAGTTCCCCCATGATTTGATAATTTTTTTCTCTGTTTATTGCAAACCAAATAAAGCTTTCTTATCATACCAAGCTTCTGGGGAAAGTCAACATAGAAGTCCACTGAATAACAGTACGATGAACAGTGCTAACCTCCATTTGTTAACTGAGGTTATTGGTTACTTTAAAGAACACTATATGCACAATTAAGCAAGCACTTCAAACTGCTCTTCCTTGTTAACTAGTTTTAAAATATTCTGCTGGACAGAAAATTGATAGGCATGGTAAACATGTTCCTGTTTCCTAATTAGCTCAGGTAACACAATTACTGGTGTTCAATATCCATCAACAAAGCAAAGGTGCTTTAAATGTCATATAAACACTAGAAATCAAAATAAAGCACAAAGGGATTTCACATGACTAGTCATCTGAATTAAAGTTGACTTCTTGTTAATCCTATTTTGTGATGTAGGAAACTCAACTTAGGAAANAAAAAAAAAATGCTTCTTTGACTTTAAATTGCCCCTTTCAGAGCTTTAGGGATGCATTTAAGAGGATCTCTTCTAGCTTTAGAAAGTCTTGTATTTACTTGGAATAACAAAAACAGTTACTGCAATAAAACAGTTTAAATGAGTATCACCAGAAATTCTTCTATTTGTATTTCATTCCCCCATGTGTCATATAGTTTATCTTCAGGATTCTCAAGAAGCAAAAATTCTGTCGTATGGAGTACTAGGAAGTCTCTACAATTACAAATATCTAGAGCTTTGATACTACATTTTCCTTTTTCTATAAACTTCCAGAAATTGTTTTCTTGCAATTCAATTTCATACACACATGTATATACAAATATTACTTTCTGCTAGGGGTGGTAGTAAATATACCTGAAATTCTTTGTTCTTCAAAGAATATGGTGGTGGAAGGGGCAGGTTTTAATGGACAGCCATAGTTGAGCTTTCAGGGCATCTTCACACCTTGTGCACTCCAGTAATTCCGGGAGGATGGATACTGCCCTTAGCTCTAGGTCTACCTCCATTTGAAGAGGGTTTGTTAAAGTGCTTATCACTTCCTGAGCAATGGTATCATTTTCATAAATTTACTGGGACTTGAGGTAATTATTTTGGACATTCAAGTTCTTACAGGAGAATGTCCAGAACTCTTTTTTTATGGATCCTGTAAAAGTAG
>NDGN011421274.1:0-10427 GCA_002564285.1 Tympanoctomys barrerae
TCTAATTTTATTATTTGGAGAACATTATACAAATAGAATCATTCAGCATGTAATGACCCTTGAAAAGCGCTTTTTTCCTTCATTTGGCATACATCTCTTGCGATCCTTCCAAGCAGTTCCATGTATTAATTTCTATTGCTGTTGACCTAATTGCCATTGATGTATTCTGGGTACAGTGTGGCTCAACAGGGCTTTCTGCTTAGAATCTCTCCAGGCCTAAAGTCAGGGCTTCTTTCCTTTCTGAAGTTTCTGGGGATGAAATTGCTTCCAATATCATTCACAACTTTGACTGACTCCAGTGTTTTGCCGTAGTAGGACAGAAGTTCCCATTTCCTTGCTGTGATCACCTGGAAGCCAGTCTTCATTTGTGGATGCTGTTAGCATCTTTTCTATGATTGCTGAATTCTACCTCCAATAACAGCAGATGGAGCTCCTCCAATGCTTGGAATCCTCTCATCTCTCTTTGTGCTACAGCCCTTTCTGATTCCAGACATTAAAAAAAAAATCTGCTTCTGTTTTTATGATTTCATGTGATTAGGTTGCACACACTTTATAATCCAGGATAATCTCCCTATTTTAAGATCCATAATGTTGAAGACACTTGTAAAGAACCCTTTGCCATATGTTATACACTCTCAGGTTCCAGGGGTTATAGACTATACATCTATACACATTTGAGGAGGTAGGAACATAAATCTATCACACGGAATACAGCTTATTGTTTTCCACCACCCAGTAATTATCCATGGTTTGAATATATCATGTTTGGTACAACCATTCACTCATTGAAAGACACTTAAGATTTTTTCAATGTGACTTTGTTATGAATATAGTTATTATAACTATTCTTATAAGTGGTTTCATGTGAACATGATTATTTATTAATCTGGGACAAATGCCCAGGAGTTCAATTACTAAATGACATGGCAAGTGCATGTTCAGTCTAATGCAAATTGCCAGCCTATTAGTAAAGTGGCTATGTCACATTACATAGCCATGACCAATATGAGTAATTCAGTTTCTCCAATCTTCATTAGATTTGTTATTACTAATCTATTTTAGTCCTTTTGTTATTTGTGTAGTGATAGATCATTATGGTTTTACTTTACATTTCCTTACCAACTAAAGATATTAAAATCTTTCCATGGGGCCCAAGGAGATAGTTCTTCAGGGTAAGAATCTACCTGGCAAGTAGAAGGACCAGGGTTCAATCCCCAGTACCACATGCCAGTCAGCCCTAGTACCCCAGGCGCATCCTGCTGACCATCAAAACCGGGCATGGTGTGCACACCTTTAATCCCAATGATGGGCAGGCTGAGACAGGAGGGTCATTATGGGTATGAGCTGTGTATTAAGACCCTGTATGAAATAATTTTTTAAAAGGTTAAATAATAAAAATAAAAATAAAATATTTTCACGTATTTCTTTGTCATTATCTTCAAAGAAAGACCTCTTCTTTTTTTTCTTCTTTTTGCTGTCAAATTTTGAACACCTTAAATATTCCAAATTAAAGTCTTTAGTTAAATATGTGGTGTACAAATATTTTGTTCTAGTAGTTTGGCTTCTCATCTTCTTTACATGTGCTTCCTAAAATAAAAGTTTGCATTTTGTTTTGGTTCAGTTTACCCATTTTTCCTCCTATGGATTACACTTTTAATGTTTAGGCTGAGAAGTCTTCATGCAGCTCTAGGTTTTGAACATATCTGTTCTTTTTTTTCTTAAAAACCGTACAGTGTTATGTTTTATATTCAAGTCCATGGCCTGTTCTGAGTTCATTTCTGCACAAAATATGAGGTGTAAGTAGAGATTTTTACTTTTGTTTTTAGATTTTCTCCCAGTGGGATATATAATCACTGCCATCATTTATTCAAAAGATTTTGCATCAAATAGTTAATTGCTTTTCTGCCTCTCTAAATAACTTTTTGGACATATTTTGGGCCTAGTTCTGTTTTCTATTGTTTTCCTGTGATCTCGTGGTCTACCTATCATTATTACATTCTTTTTTGCCAATTATACCCCCGGTGTCCACAAAAGTGATTTCTCCAACTTTATTATATTATTTTAAATGTTATTTTAGCTACTTTATGTCATCTGTCTTTCTACACAAATATGAGGATCCAATTGTTTATATTTACAAAAAAATTGCTGAGTTTTTGATAGGACTTTCATTAAATGTGTAGTAAATTTGGAGAAAGTTGACATCTTTCCCATGCTGTTTTCCATTCTGAACATGGTGCCTTTCTTTTGCTCTAGTTTTTCTCTGGTTACTCTTTACCTTGACTGATGTTTGAAGAACAAAATCTGAAAGCCTTAATTGGCAGGGTGATTCAGGATGTTTAAACTTGGGGCTGGGGAGATAGCTCAGTAGAATAAGCACTTGCCTGGCAAGTGCAAGGGTCTGAGTTCAATCCCCAATTCTGAAAAAAAAAAAAAGTTTGAACTCTTTTATTAACAGATAAAAACATTACAAACTTTTTACAACTTTTACAAATTTGTTTTATTTTTTTTCTGACTTTTTCTGCTCTGCCTCTATCTGTTAGCATGATGATCAAAAGACCTTTCCTGAACTAATGTTTTCTGTATCCAAATCAATTGGGAAAGTTTGCTGACATCAATCCTTTCTAGTGTCTTCCCCTGGTGCAGTCTTTTCACTATTATTCCTCTGAGCAGGGCTGCTTGTTTACTGTTTATTATTTATCACTCACCAGGAGGTGGTATGCTTTTCTACTGGGCCCAGAATTCACCTCTTCTCCATAGAAAACACTGCAGACTCATTCTCTTTCTTCCTTATCAGTAGTGATCGCATATTAGTATGTGTAAATGTATTTTGTTCATGGAACACTCAGTGTCTTCTACAATGGCTACTGAATTCTCAGGAATATACAAAGTTCCATATCCTGCTGCATGGATGCTTAACACATTTGTTTCAGAGTCCAGAGACTTTAAGGGCTTGTTTTCTTCCCTTAGTAGTTGAAAGTCTTTGCTTCAGCTCAAGAACACTGCGCAGAGAAAGAATTCAGAATTGTATTTGGGTTGGTGTAGACCCTCCAAGCAAGATATAATTGGCATGGGGGTCGGGGAGATGGCTCAGTGGAGTAAGCACTTCCCTGGCAAGTGCAAGGTCTGAGTTTGATCCCCGGTTCCACCAAAAAAATAAAAATAAATAAAAAAAATTTAAAAAAAGATATAATCGGCATGATTTTATGATCTCACTGTCAATATAATAGTGTCATATTCAGACTAGAATTTGTTATCGAAGTGCGATGGTTCAGAGGGTTCAATCTTTTTTTAGGTTAATCCCAAAGCCAAAGTTTCATTTCAGACCTGATCTTAAGACCATAGAAGAACTATAGAGAGTACTTAATAAATTATTTGTAGATGGAATACATGGGTGACCAGTTGACAGCAATTAGCTTAAATTAGGATCTCCATATTTTCACTTTCTGGATGACCATAATTCCTAAAGATGTTTTTGAAACTTAGTCTAAGGTCAATCAAGACATCAAATAAACTTCCTCGGGATTTAGAGTCATTCAAAAGCTTTTATAAAATTTTGCATTAGGGCAGGCCAAATAGCTCAGTGGACTAAAGCAACAGCTTAGGCAGATGCAGGGGCCAGTTTGATCCCTAGCGCGCTGTGCCAGCCCTGTCCCAGGGGTGCACTGAGACAGCATTTGAGACTGGGGGTAGTGGTAGATGCCTCTAATCCCAGAGCTTGGGAGGCTGAAAACAGGAGAATTACTACGAAGCCGATCTGGGTAGTGAGACTCTACAGACCCTGTACTAAATACATTAAAAAATTTTTTTAGAAAACAACTTTGCTTTGAAATTGTGAGACCTGGGAATCTGTACATTTCAAAAGTTGTCTGGGTAATTCTGATATTTAGCCAAGTAAGAAACCAAAGTCTTATTATAAAACAAAATAACAGTTCTTTTTAAAAATGTCACATTTTTTGCTAAATTCAGTGGCATGTGCCTAAATCCTTGCTACTTGGGAGGCTGAAGCAGGAAAATCACATGTTGAAGCCCAGCCTGGGCAACTTGCCAAGACCTTTCCTCAAAATAAAAATAAAACAAAGGCTAGGGTTGTAGCTCACTGCAAGGCCCTGAATTCAGTCCCCAATAAGACAAACAAAGAAAGACTTTATTTTCCAGTTTTTTTATTGACAAATGATTTCTTTTTTTTTTTTGCTGTCTGAAAACAGCATAGAAAGAAGGGAGAATATGGGACCTACTTCGACTTTAAATATGATTTAAGATGACATTACACAGATTCACAAACAATGTTTGGCATTATTCCCTTCCAGGAGAATGCTTTCCTATTGTTGTACATTACACATCAAAGATTAGCAGCTGAAACTTTTGAATAGCTAGAGGACAGAAGATCCCATAAAGCACTCTAGTGAAGTAGTATAAATAGGAATTGTGTCAGAAATCATCTATGAATTCAACAAATATTTTTTTCTTACATAGTCAATGCACCTTGTTATAAGCTATGATCCTGGTATTTACATTCCTTGTCCTGATAGAAGCAGAGCACAGTGAAAAATCTTGGTTAAGAAACAAAGACAGAAAGAATGGCAAGTGTGGTGCTAGAAGGAGCCATATAGGTCATCAGAGAAGGTGTGTTTCTGTCAAGAATGATTTTGATGTTAGAGACAAATCCAGAAAGACTATTGCCAGTAACTGGCAATCATTTTTATTTTTGTTTTGAAGTACTGGGAATTGAAGTAAGAACCTTTACAACTAGCACCATCCTTAGCTCTTTTTCATTTTTAATTTTAGATGGGGTCATGCTAAATTACTAAATTTCCCAGGTTAATCTTCAATTTGCAGTTCTCTACCTCAGCCTCCCAAGGTGCTAGAATTACATGCATGTGCCACCACACCTGGCTTGCTACTCCTAATTTAACATGTTAGTGAAATTCATGAAAGATTACAATAAAACCAGGGCCAGCTGGATAGCTCAGCTGACTAAAGGCGCCTGCTTAGGCAGAGCGCAGTGGCTGGGTTTGATCTCTAGGGTGCCATGCTGGCCCTGTCCCCAGGGTACTCTGAGGCAGTGATTGAGATAGGGTGTGGTGGTGTGTTCCTGTAATCCCAGCGCTTAGGAGGCTGAAAACAGGAGAATCACTGTGAGTCTGATCTATGTAGTGAGACCCTGTAGACCCTGTTGACTCTGTCCTAAAAACATAAAAAAAAAAAAAAAGGTTACCGGAAAACCAAAGAGTAAGAAATAAAACTGTCAAAAGACAATTACTTGTTCTTTATCTACCTAAAGCCACATGACCATATACATTTGCTTCTTGTGAGGCATCTCTTTTATTCTGGGTAAGTTGGCTTTTATTATTATGCTTAGGGTTATTAATGTACCATGCAAATTGAGCCTCAAGCTCAGGCCCTTGAACTTGCCAGGCAAGTGCTTATTCTACTGAGCCATCTTCCTGGCCCTAAGCTCAATTTGTATAGTTTGGTGTAGGACATTCCTGCACTTTGAAATATTTAATGAAATTCTCATTCTCTCTCCATGTTTTTCAGGTTGTTTACACAATAACACCACAATTGAATTTATTTTTCTTCCTATCTTTTATACTAACTGAAATGGATTATTGTCTTATATTCCAAATCAAATACTATCCAGGAGATACATATACTGTAGGTCTAATACAGCTTAGACCACGCTGGCTAATTTTGACTAATAAGACATCTCCAATTAGGCTCACTTCAAGGGACACCTTCTACTGATTAGGGGACTCACTGGGAATGTTCATGGAAATTATAACTAACCAAGATAAAAATCCTGTAATATCAAAAACGTGGAGGGGGCACTGAACATTCAAGATGGCTAGAACTTTAGTAGGTAGAGGTGGTGGGTAGGAGTCCAGATTTAGGAGTCCAAGCTGGAAAAGAGAAAGGATGTCAATAAAAGATTTGGAAAACCGTGCTAAGGAGGATGAGTATGCTGAGGGGATTCTCCTTGATATAAATGTAAGCACTAAGAATGCTGCCTTCACCCAGGTTGGTATTTCTGATAACATTAATTGGTCACATGCTCATAAAGCTAAAAACTTTTTTGTTTTTGTTTTTGACAGTATGACTTTCTCTTCTGCTTTCTAATTGTCCTTTTCTGGGCCTTCCCTCCAGAGCTTGTTTGATATGCAGTTACATACAGTCTTGGTTTTTAGAGAGGTATAAATACATTCAACTTATATTAATTTTCTAGTGATGTCTAGCCATCCCTTGGTTTCTTACACACACACACACACACACACACACACACACACAGGGCCCTGATGGAACTACCTACTCTTATTCCTATAAGAGGATATAAATAGAGTAAGAAAAAGAAAACACTAGAATAACTTAGATATTTTCAGGGGTTTTTTCCTTGAGCTTTTCCTTCTAGTGTGACTAGAAAGGTCATGCTATTACAGTTTCAGAAGTCTTATTACAAAGTAATTTTTCCTAAAATAATAAGGAAATAGAGGCACTAAAATAAAGGATATTGAAAAAATGTGGGCCTGGGAGATAACTCAGTAGAATAAGCACTTGCCTGGCAAGCTCAGGGTCCTGAGTTCAGTGCCCCATACCAGAAAAAAAGAAAAAAAAATGTGATGTGAACTTAGACAGAGATTTAAACTCAATTTGTTTCTTTCAGTTTTTTTTGTTTGTTTGTTTATTTTTGTTTTCAGAACCGGGGATTGAACTCAGGCCCTTTGAGCTTCCCAGGCAAGTGCTTATTCTACTGAGCCATCTCCCCGGCCCTAAGCTTAATTTGTATAGTTTGGTGTAGGACATTCCTGCACTTCGAAATGTTTTATGAAGGTCTAATTCTCTCTCCGTGTTTTTCAGGTTGTTTCTTCATGTCCATCAACTGTGGCTTCAGAATTTAAAGCCTATAACTGATTTTCTCCCACTAATTTCTCCTTTTTCATCCACTTTAATTTTCTTTTTAGTGTTTCTGGTTGTCCTTTCTCATTTTTACCACTCAGCCTTATTTACAATTGGCTTACTAAGTTATTTTCTTACTAGCTTCTGATCTTTTTAATCGTGACCATCACTGGAACCAGATCAAAGAGATTCACAATACCCCTAAGAAATCACTTGGAAAGGAACAAACAGGTTGTGTAACGTTTAATGGTTGTGCTCTTCATCAGATGCTTATGTTGTCAATGCCCCTTTCTTTCATGGGTCCGGGTTAAAGGGAAACAAGTTTATATAGGATTTTGCTCCTTGGAGACAAATGAAGCCACACTAAGTGGAGGGGATCCTCTGAAGAGCAGATAGAATGAATGGCTGTCAGGCACCTCTTTGCTACCTTGAGCCACAGGAACACACCTCACGGTGGCACTGGTCTCTGGGGCCATGGCTGAATGCATAGGGCTAAGGAGATGACTGCTCTGTGAATTCTGTCTCCCTGACTCACACATGGGAAATAAAAACTAATTCTTGGACCAAGAACCACTGTTATTTCATGGAAGAGCCCTAAAGACTACTGTCTTTAATAATTAAATACAATATGGCAATGCTAGTTTAGGAAATAATTAGTTCTTCTTTGCAATTGTAAAGTGTAAACTTTAAGAATTTAAATTCAAGACTAAAGGGGAAGAGACACTTTTTAACTGCATGACTAGATTTTTAGATTCTGTTACATTGCAGCTTTCCTTAGCAATTTTCTGGTGCTAGCTCAAATCTATCACCAAGCTGATTTTTACCCAACTGGCACTTCATGAATAATTCACACTTCTGGAAGTACAAAATCCATGAAAAAATTATTATTTCTACTACTGACTTGAATATCCAAGATTCTTGTCATCTCTCAACATTTATTTTTGATCGCTTGCTCCTTGGATAATAGAAAACAAAACCAGAGAGTGCTGAAAGGATAATAAATATTCCTTCTTTTGTAACTAGAGTCCTATAACTCCATTTTTTCTTCTTTTTACACAGTGAAGAAAATCACTTTACAAAAAAATAGATCCCAACAGGTAAGAGCAAAGCTAGAATGACTTACTACCATACCACCCTGAACACGATCTCAGAAGCTAACTTGAGCCAGGCCTGGTTAGCATTTGGCTGGCAGACCACCTGGATACCAGTTGCTGTTGGATTTTTCTGGGAATGGTGGCACATGTCTGTAATCCCTGTGTTACCTGGGCTTTGGAGGGCTGTGTGGCTTTTCCTGAGATCCTTCCCAGGTTCTTGTTTTCCTGAGCAGAGAATTGATCAAGACACACACAAAAGGTAGTAAAATCTACATTTATTAAAGAGAGAAAAAGAAATACACCCTGCAGAGTAAGGGCAGGCCACTGAAGAGAGAGCTCTCAGTGGCCAGGAGGTTAATGGTCATCCTCTTTTGCATCCCCATTTCTCAAGCTGACAGTCATATCTAGGCCATCCTATGAAAACTGTGAGTGTTCTTGTTCCAAATAATGGAAGATAGCATTTTCTGATTGGTCCCAGGTGCAAGGCTTGGACACATGTGCCCCTGGTCTCTTTTATTTTTAATTATTTTTATTGAGAAACAAATAGTGATGAGACCATCTCAAAACAGGTTAGTGGGACAGTTACAATAATTAATACATTGCATTTGTTGGCTCTGTAGTGTTATTCATAGTACAAGATGCAGACATGATCTCTTGATTGACAGGTCACTCCCACTTGTTCCGCTGGCTGGCCAGTCTCTAATCTCCTGCCTCCCCAGCACGTAGAGAGGAGGCGGGAGGATAAAGTTTGAATCCAGCTTGAGCTGCACAGTGAGATTAAGCCCATCTGCCAATACAATTCAAGTCCCTGTCTCAAAAAACAAACATAAAAACCCAAAGGGTGATGGATACTTTGATATTAAACTGGGTAATACTAAATGGATCAAACACTAAAATGAATTTGATATTTTGAAAAGATTGCAAGATTTAGAACTTAAGTCTAAGTCATATTTCTCAGCAATTTGGACCAAAAATAAATTCAAGCCACCACAATTAGTTATAAGAGCTGTTATTTTCAAAATAAGCTCATCCGTTTTTTGGAAGGGTACAAAGAAAATACTTAGCAAACCTTGATATTTTCCATACATAGTCACACTTTAATAAATCTTATGGATATTTGTGAAACCTAAGTTTTGAATAATTTTCTTTTGCTTTTTGTATACCTTATGATAACTTAATTTATCCAACATCAGAATAAATTCTGCTTTGTGTTTTTCACCTTAGTTTATCCAGAAAGCATTCAAGAGAGGGGCTTTCACAAATATATTCTATCTCAGCAAACATCATATTAGGTTATGAAATGACATAGCACAAAAATTATCCATGCTCTCTCCATGCCTGTCCCGAATGATATTGCTTTCTTGATTCAGGAGATGCAATCTATCTGCTTTTATGTTTTCAATTGTTCAGAAAGAAAAAGACAATATAAAAACACAGCGGTGGCAATACAGATTTTCAGAAAAAAATCTAAAGGAGCTGTTAATTTTCTTGAGCCACTAGTTTCTTTGTCTCAAGATGTAAATACATACATTAGATATGGTGTATATTTTCTACACAGTAAGTTGTAGATCTTGTTGTATGTCCTCATCTGCAGGGGTGTGACCAAAGAATTTCTTCCTTAAAAAATGTCTTTCCCAAACACTATCCTAAGAGTATATTTTCTTAAGAGTATAACAGAGAGGTGCCAGAGAATGGTGGAATGATTACTAATTTTTTGAATTCACAAAAACTGGATTTTGACTTGATTCTAACTGCTTAACTCCAAGAAGATTCTTTGTTAACAGGTGGTTGAGAAGCTGATGACTTCTTTGTGTGACACAGCATCCTCCAACTTTTTTGTTAATGCCTGAAAAAAGTCAATCTGTTTTTTATTTACCAATCATATATGATATACCACCATGAAGATTTTTTTTCCTGTTCAAAGACCACAAAGCTCAAATAAAAAAGTGTAAATCCTAGTAGCTTTGTTAAAATTTTAAGAACTTTATTGAATGAAACTGATGAGGTATGGAAAAAAACTCATTAAGTTAAATTGGTAAAGTTAAAAACAATTTTGCAGTTCCATCCACTGAAATTAACCTGTCATTTGTCTTTCATAAAAGCTAAAAATTGCCATGGTGTTATGTTGAGTTGTAGGGGACTCAGGTTAACAATTTCTGACACTGCCAGTCAAGTGGACGACCCAACACTATTATGGACTACTGGACTCTTTTAGAATATTTTGATGAGTTCACACATCTATAATATTTAAATGATGGAACTAAACAAATAGGGGATACAGATGAATGTCCATTTTGTATCAGTGTATTCAAAATGGTTAGGATGGATATATAGCTACATTCTCTTAATGAATAGAGATATTTGTTCTAATAGTGCTTATAAATAGGATATTATGTCTGCATCTTGTACAGCAAATAACCACTAGGAAGAGAGTATGCAATG
>NDGN011421291.1:0-12457 GCA_002564285.1 Tympanoctomys barrerae
CTCTCTCTCTCTCTCTCTCTCTCTCTCTCTCTCTCTCTCTCTCTCTCTCTCTCTCTCCTGAGATTTTTGTCCTCGAGCCTTGTGCCCATTTTCTGCCTACTCAAGAGAAATAGTTTAGGAAAAAATAGACCAAAGTGTTTGGCCTCTAGACATGCTTTCCTAACAATTAAAGGAGGCTGCAGCAGTAAGCCATTTCAAAGCTCTTTCCTATTTGAAGCATTCTGCCCACTCAGCATGAGAGGATGTAGCTGATTATCTTCCTGAAAACACAGAAAAGACCTTCAAGATGTCTACCTTGGAAGGGAAGCCTGGCTCTGGAACAGACAAAGCTTGGGGATCAGAGAAAAAGGCATGAGAGAGAGCCAAAACAGGGACATTTACAGTATGACATGAACTGGAAAAAGGCCAAGCAAAGAATGGTGGGAATCTCTGCTTGCCCCAGTCCTTCTGGGAATGCTGGCCCCTTTTCCTATGGAAGGACTGAGCTACACATTTCTTGGAAACAATCCAGGATTGTGCAGTTCTCCGGGAAACTCAGATGAAGAGTATGCTAGCAAGAACTCCGTGTCACACAATCCTGAGTATTTCGTGGTGTGCTTAAATAGAATGTGCAGACAAGGAGATCATGAGACACTGTCAAAGAAAAGCATACCTGTGAATTAGCAGAAAAGGTAGAATTTACTCAAGACTACTGCAACAGGGTTGAGAGATTAAACTCAACCAAAAGCAGGAAGGATTCTAAAGCCTGAAGGTGAGTAAGTGGAAAAGAATGGCAGGCAGTGGCCAGCTCTGCGTATCGTACCCAGAACTAAGCCCAGGTCCTTGCCCTTGCCAGGCAGGCCCTTAGACTGCCAAGCTATCTTCCTGGCCTTTTTAAAGCTTTTTGAGACATAGAGTCTTACTATATAGTTCAGGATGGTCTTGAACTCACTATGTAGCCTATGCTGGCCTCAAACTCATGGCAATTCTGTCTCAGCCTCCTGAGTGCTGGAGTTATTTGTCTGCCCCATCATGTCTGGCTATAGGATCATTTTTATGAGCACACAATATATTGTAACATCATCAGCATTTGGAAAGTTCTGACTGATAGTCACATTTCTCTCAAACTAGTTGTTTACTTTCCTGTTTCCTTGTATAGCCAAATTCTGCCAAAGGCTTATCTTTAATCTCTGTCCTCCCCTGTTTAACCAGATTGAGTTTATCACCTAGAAGACACCACTGACACAGCTCTCCTAAGGTCCCTAACATCTTCTCCTTTTCCAAATTTGCTGGCCATTCTCAGGCCTTACCTATTCTTTAACCACCATTTGATACATGTATTTACTTCCTGCTATTGGCAAGGCTGTCTTCACTTGGCTTGGAGGGACCACACGTTCGCAGTCACACTGCACACCTGGAGAGGACTGTATTTTACCTGCCTGTCCCTTCGCTCACTACCTTTGGCCTTCCCAATGTCTCAGTGCCGGGCACAGGCCTCGGCCTCCTTTTTCTCCAGCTACACTGATTCCGTAGGTGATCTCACTTCCTCCATGGTACTGTGTGTCATCCAAGTCTTATGAATCCCAGCTTATTTCTCCTGCCCTACCTCTGCCTTAAGCGCTAAACTGATGCATTTAACTGCCTACTTACATCTCCATTTAAATATCTGCTATACATCACAAATTATATTCAAACAAAACCCTTGATTTCTATTCCCAATCATCTTTCTTCATCTACCACTAGAGGAAAACAGCTTTCATTTATTTGGAGTTATCCTTGATTCCTCTCATTCTCTTCTACTTCATATTCAACCCTTGCCAAGTCTCCTTCAAAAGATGGCCCGAATCCAATCATTCCTACATTCTCTAGTGTTTGTTAGTCCCCCCCACTCCAGCCCACTGTCACCTCTCTTCCTCATAATTTCAATCACTGCTAACAAATCTGATTTCTTGCTTTTGTTTTGCCTCCTTATAATCTATTCTGGATGTTGTAGCAGCCAGAATAAAATTGTAGATCACTAGTGGGACCACATCATTCCTGACTCCATCTTGCACTGAATGGAATATTGTCTGATGACCCATGAAACTTCACAGAATTTGGTATTTGTTTTCTGTCATTTTCATTGCTATGCTGGTTCTTTCACCAGCCTAACTTGCTTTACTCCCTCACAGTGCTTAACATATCTCAAACATGAACTATTTATTTCTGTTTCTACTACCATATCTTTACTGCCTAGACAAAGAGCCTGACAAGTTGAGAGTGTTCAGTTCATGTGGGTTGAAAATTACCAACAGCTCATATTTAAACTTTTAACATATGCCAGGTATTACCTTTACTTCTGTGCATGCATTAAGCCATTGTGTAACAATAACAGTTCTGTATGTTATAAAGTAGGACTATTGTTACTCCCATTTAGGGGATTAGGAAACTGAGACCAACAAATTCTCCACAGCTATTAATTGGTGAGACTGAATTTAAATCCTGGCTATTGCTTTTAGAGCTCTATTCTGAACTCTTTCATCTTTTCCTGTGACCTACTGTCTATCTGACTTGAAAATCATACTTTCAAAAGCTCAGAAGTTCTCCAGTCCATTTTACAAGTGAAAGTAGACCTTAAGCATGCATGTACACCTGTACATTCTTGGCACCATCCCTACCTCCAAGATAAAATTTTCAGGTCTTTCTTATTGCATTCCTTCTAAAAAACATTTTTCCTGTGTCTTCTACATTTGCTCCTGACATGACCTATTTACTATTTTGGGGAGATTTTGTGCTTTGTATCTCCTCCAGATTGTCAGATTAAAGACTGGTTCTCATTTTTTCATTCTTAAAATATTTCATAGCTATAAAATTTCAAATACATATTTTTATGGATATGTGAATAGATTTGGTTGAAAAATATTACTTATAGCAATGAGTTGCTATAAGTAATAAGACATTGGCCAGAACTATCAAAATATTAATATATTTCTATATTATGAATATTTCAAAAAACTTTTTGCATATTATATGTTGATATCTTGAAAGATCTATCTAGGTGGGTTGGGAAATATTGCTCTTCCTGGGATTGGCTGGTTCTTGTGGATACCAGCAAGGGGACAGGCAGAAACATGCACTTGACATATGAGCTAGCCAGTCCAAATACATTCTTGTATGTGGCATGGCAATAATTCCTTCCTTCTTTCTTTTCAGGGAGTATAATTAAGAGATTGGTCTTACTATTCACATTGAATTAGAAGTGTACCTATTCCTCCCTTCACTATAACTGCAGAGCAACATTTAAATTTGGGAGCTTAGGGTGAACATCCTATTTGACCAACTCGGTAGGAGTCAAGATAAGAGTAGGCTTAAGGCTCTGGCTGTGTGTGTCCTGTTCACATTGCAGAGGTGACCTGTGGAACCCTTGGGTTATTTCTGCTGGTTCAGCTCACCAGGTGGGTGGCCATCAGCTAACATTAGAACTACCTGATTGAGTAGAGAAGGTCCTTTAAAACTGAATTTTGGAAAAACAATGGATACATTTTTTGTATAATTTTGAATTATACTAAAAATGGGAATATACTAAATACATATCCATTATTTACCTGAAGTTCAACTTTACTGGGTTAGAAGGCAATAATTCTGTGCTTTGATCATTGAAAGGTCAGGTGTCAGGCAACTACTTGAGACTAAAGCCTGCTGAAGTGACTCTGAGTAGCCATTTACACTGTTTGCAGTCCCTGCCTACCTGCTCCATGGACCCTCCTTAGAGGCTGTGTTCTGACCCTTTACTTTGTTGGACTTCTACCTCCTGACTGCTTTGGTGTCCTTCCTGCATGCCACTGAGTGCTGTGCAGTTTCTGGAGGAGCTGTATTAAAACTTCTTTACATGGATTGGCCATCATTTGGTCACTTTTCTAAATTAAGGCCAGTGTACTGGTTCATACATTGTGTCAACTTGAGAGGTTTAGAAGTTTGATTAAATGACTACTCAGCAAAGAGCCAGGATTCTTAGTTTGCAAATATCTTCATCCTGTTCAAGAGGAGGGCATGGACATTGAGTTCTACATGCCCAGCCCCAGGGTAGCTTGTTTATAATATAAGAAAGGGAGAGAGGCCGGCTAGAAGCCACAGCTCCTTTCCTTTGCTCTCCACATTTTCTGCTATGAACTGCTGCCCTCTGCTATGTGCCACCATGCTTGGAACCCAGCCGAGTGTAGAGTGAAACCTCCACAAATTGTAAGCTAATAAACCTTTCCTTCCTTAATTTTGAGTGTTGCATATTTTGTCCCAGCAACAAGCGAAAAGTAACCGAGACAGAATTTGGTACCAGAAAAGTAAGGGGTTGTTATTGTGACTGCCTGAACACATTGTTCAAGAGCTTTTGGGAATGGCTTATGGGAAGAGATAGGAAAGGTTTAGTAATGTTGCCTACTAGTGAAGAACTAGAATGCTTTAGTTCTTCTGTATGGGAGATTCTGTTCAGATCTCAGAAGACCAGAATGCTGATAGAAATCCTACCTGTAAAGACCAGGCTGAGGAGATTTCTGCTGGGAAGATGGACTGTGTTGGTTGTTAGATTCCAGATGATTTGTGTAATGGCTTGGCAAAATACTCATCTGCATTTTGCTCCTGTCCAGAGACTTTGCATGAGACTGAGGTTAAGTGTAATGGACTAGTTAACCTGACGTGAAATTTGAAAGGAGTAGAATGTCGAGCTAGTGGCATGGCCTTTGTTGGGGGATTTTAGTCAGATTTATGTTGAGAATCAGGAGCAAAGAGCACAGCAGGATGATTTAAAATATTGTGAATTTGGCAAGAAAGGAAGTTCTAGGAAGGCTGTGGACTGCAAAAATAGAGCTGAGGTCTCCATTGCTCAGGAGGGACAGGAAAATGGAAAAGAGGCCCTGAGGGCATCACAGGAGGTAGCAAGTTCTCACCCTCTGAAACCTCAGAATCACAAGGGTGAGGGACTTTGCTTTGAGGGGAAAGCCACAGAGCCCCATGTTCCATAATGGAGGCAGCAACCACACCAGGTTCCAGAATGGTGGCAGCATACAGAATTCATTCCTGGAAATCAAGTCAGAGTGCTCAGAAATCCAGGCACTTGACCCCTACAGCGAAGAGAGAAGCCTGGCTACTACTCCAGCTGGCAGCACACACTGGCATCACCCATGACATTGGTTTTAGGTGCATTCAGAATGCAGGAGTTCTGAGGTTGAGAAGGCTTCCACCTAGACTTAAGAAGGCCTGGGATGACATTCAGTGTGCCCCTGAGAGCACAATATATAAAGCTGTGTGAGAAGCCTATTCAGTGGAAGCCCCAGAAGTTTGAAAAAGCCAGGAAAATGGATTGTCTGAGAAAAGCTGTAAGGAGGGAGCAAAGCCAACCCCAGTGAAAAGCCATGGGAGCTACCACCAGAAGTGCCATAGGGAAGGAGCCATATAAGGCTTTTGGAACTCACAACTCATTACAGATTGCTTTAGATGTTCCACATGAAGCTACAGGATTTACTGTTTACCTTTCTGGAATTTGGACTTGTTTTGCTCACAATGCTTTGTATCTTGCTGCTTGTATCTTTTGGAATGGTAATGTTCTTCTTGTGCCATTGAATGTTGCAAGTGCTTAACTTTTCATTCGCACGGTGGCAAAATGTCATGGCTCTAATGTAATACAATGTTCAAGTTATAAAATGTTAATAAGCATGTCTATGGACCTGGAAACTTATTTTTAAAAATGTCTTTTTGCCAAGTTGACAAGGGGTGGATTGTACTGGTTGATACTTTGTGTCAACTTGAGAAGTTTAGAAATTTGACTAAATGACCCAGCAGAGAGTCAGGATTCTTAGTTTGTAAACCTCCTTATCCATGCAAGAAGAGGGCATGGGCATTGTGTGAGTTCTACACCCTCAGCCCCAGGGTATCTTGTTTATAATATAAGGAAGGGAGAGGGGTTGGCTAGAAGCCACAGCTGCTGCCTTTCCCTTTGCTTTTTGCTATCTTCTGCTGCCAGGAACTGCTGCTCTCTGTCATGTGCCACTCTGCCTGGAAGCCAGCTGAGTACAGATTGATACCTCCATAAACTGTGAGCTAAATAAAGTTTTCCTTTCTTAATTTTGGGTGTTGGATATTTTGTCCCAGCAATGAGTGAAAAGTAACTGAGACAACTAGGCACAGTGCAAGTTGAGATTCAGCTTGTATTTGATTAGTTAATAAAGGACTACAAATAAAGAACATCCCTATATTTCATTTAAAAGTATATTTATTATAATTAGTTGTTGCCTTAAGAATTACTCTGCCAATTTCATAGTATTTAATTTATATGTTTTACTTGCTCAAAATGCTCCTTATTTGTGGATCTCACTCAGAATTAAGAAGGAAATAATTTAGGGGCTGTTTCTTCCCCTTTGCTTGTCTGATATTTTACTTTTTGGGAAGAACCAGAGAGAAAGTATAGGGCAGCCCAACACAGAGAAGTTCAGCGTTACTTCCTCCACCGTTTGTCTGAGTATAAGTTGTGTATCCTGCTCTGTGCAGAGCTTGACATTTCAACTTTATTTCACTAAACATTCCATGGAATGTTCACTGTTTTATTTCATAGATGGAAAAAAAAAACCCTTTAAGCTATTCTTAAAAAATAGCACATTCTTTTTAACTTGAAGATAGCTCACTTACCCTTGTTTATGTTGGAAACTTCTTTATAACACTCTCTTCTGAGTTCTCCTCGATAATTAAATAACTGGTCTCACTCCCCGCTTTTGAACCTGGAAGCTAACCCTGATTCAGCTGCTGATTTTGATTCAGATGGTGGGATCAGGCCACATTTCCTCCCCAGGGAAGCTTTTCTTACAGAATATATATGAAGAACCAGTAGGCCCCATGGATGAATCCACTGCCCAGTTAGCTAGGATGCTAGCTGATAGCCTTTCTTTTGTCTTTGAAGGGGAAGAGTTGGTATTATTGTAAATAAGTGCAAGGTATTAACACTGTCTTGCAAATAAGTGATTCTATTTATTTTTGAATGTCATGTGTTACTTTTCAGAACTATCCATTTTTTTTTACTTTACTACCTAAAGATTGAAATTCTCATGTCCTTATTGTGAAAAGATCCCCAGACTAATACATGTTATCTCCTCCACACTTTGAGCTAGAGTGGAGAATATATTACTGAGAATCAGCTTGCCAGTGACAAGGACTATGAATCTGCTGACTCACTCAGTTCATGAAGAAAAATCAATTATGTCAAATCATCTCTCAATATGATAGGAAACATTGTGGGCATAAGGCAATTCAACATTAGACTTGGTGCTTTATATTTGATATTGCTTGACACAGAACTAAATTCCACTTTCTTATCCCATAAAGCAGTCATGATACGCTGTACTTCTATTATGTTACTGGTACAGAATATATCTAGGCTGTTGGGAACAGGATAGACACAGACAACAATTACATTTCTAGTTAACAGCTAGGCTTTCATAACACATTGGAACCTGCATAGTCCTCCCTGCCTCTCCATTGCTATTGTCCTTACCTCTGATCATCCCACATTGCAGGACAGTGGTGGGAAGTGGGGAGTGGAGCGATGTTATTTCTCTGAGCCCTTCATGCAGCTACTGTGTTAATACTGTGCCGACAGTACTGCGTAGCTTTTCTCTATAGGATCACTGTGTTATTCACAGAACTGCAACTTCCCCAACCTCCTACCCACTGCCAGTTTCCTTGAAAGCTCCACAGATTGAATACTGAGCTACTTTCTGCATTTGGCAGTGTGCAAAAATATCTGGATCTCCATGTTCAATGCAAAACATCATTTCTCAATGCTTTTCTACTTGATGTTATATTGCAATTTCTACTTCGGTGTTGCTTTTCTGTTTTGTTGTCAGCCTTTCCTAAGGCACTGAACATTTTTCAAAGTATTTCTCAGGAATGTATAAGATTTTTTTCAATTTTCTGATTGCTTCTGACAGCATCAGCTTGAAATTTTAACCTGGGATCTGGGGGAGTTGTTAGTAGCCATGTGTCTTGGCTACTTTTTCCATTGCTAAAACAAAACAGCTGACATCCAAAGTTAAAAGGAAAAAGATGTATTTTGGCTCACAGTTTGTAGAGGTTTCAGTCCATAGTTGAGACACAGCATCAGCCCATTTCCTTGTCCCTTATATTTTATCCAGGCCATCCACTCTTAGAGATGTAGCACTCATACACATTGAGGTTGGGGCAGCCTTAATCTTAGTACCCACCATGGCTCAATCCCAGTATCATATCTTTAATCTCAGCACCACATATCCACCTCCCAAAATCTCACCTATAATGGCATAAGGTTTGGGGGCATCCAGATGCAAGCCATATGTTTATGCAAACCACTGACCTTTACTTCTTCTCTTTTTTCTCAAGTTGTAGAAGGATTTTTATTCACCTGGGAGTATCTTTCAAACCTTTGCTTCTTCACACTATGATTTTTGATAAACCTTTGCTTCTCTATACTATGATTTCCAATAAACTTTCACTCTCAGACCTCATTGTCTTCTTTGTTAATGCTGAGGATTGACCCTAAGCCTGACCCATGCTGAGCACTTGCTGCACCTCTGGTCTTTATTCCCAGACTTTCTTTGTTTTGGATGCTTGTTGTGAAGCTTTGAGGACTTAATAAAGAACCCTTTTATTTCTCAACAGAAGTGACTACATTATCATTGTTAAATCAAGTAGAAAAAGAAAACTGTGTTGATTTTTAAGTTCAAGACCAAGCTTAGCGCTATTTGTAGGATAACCATGTCCTTGGTCCTGGAGACAGGTATTTGTGCATGGAGGTCTTGAGATATAGGTCTTATTTAATGGGGCGAGAAGATTTTGAGGCTGAGCTATGCTAGCTGAACATCAGTGCTAGACCTGATACTCACTGGCACAGGAGAACCACAGCAGGCTTTTTTTTTTTTTTTTGTATTTTGTGCAGGATCTCACTATGCAGCTCAAACTTGTAGTGTGCAGTATGCTTTTGATACTTATTTATCTTACATACTGTTCTAGAGAAACCCACATGTGTTCAGGTGCCAGACCTTTCCCAGATAGCTGCTGTCACTCTTAAGGAAACTGAGATTGTCTCCAGGAATAGACAGTAATTGGTTTAATTTAATCACAGTGATTCCATTTAAGTTGTTCTATCTTTTCAACAACCTTAATTTGAGTCATCTTATACATTTCTCCAGGTGGCTTTTATTCATGTCCATGTGACCTAACTTAATTATTCTCAGCAGATGTTCTTTCATTTCACTTCCAGGAGAAATTCTTTGCTTTTGGATGCAACAGGAAAGAATATAATATCAACTCCTTTGAAAGCCTTCCTGTGAGTAAGGTGAGACAGTATCCTGGCAAAGGAGATCGTGCACATGGAGAGAGTAATCCAGGAAGCAACCACCTCTGAGGTCTGCTCCATCCCTAAGTTTATAGGAGAAAAAACATTTCCAAATGCTCAGGATTATTTCAGATGGAATACTAACATGATCCCTTGTTTGTTTTTCAGCTCAAATCCTTTGTCTAGTGTAACTGGTTAGACAGAGTAGTAGACAGGATTACATAATTGACATTTCCAGCTTTCTTTTGCAGAACTGGGGATTGAACTCAGGCCCTTGTGCTTGCTAGGGAAGAGCTTATTCTACTGAGCCATCTCCCCTTACCCTTGACATTCCCACCAGAGATGCTGGAAATGAATTAGAACCAGATGCAATGGAACATAGTGTGGGGAGGGAGAGAAACTGAGAAACCTCCTGTGTCTCTATTACTTTAGCAGTGATCATTGGCCAATGCTGTTTCACGGTCATGAGGAGCAGGAAAAGAGTACCCATGTGTAATATTTAAGTGAGGATGACAAGAAGGAATGGAAGCAACTTTTATTGAGAATTTATGTTCCTTCCCAGGTTTGGTTTTCCATAACAGGCTCATTACTATATTTTGGCTGCTCAATAGCATGAAGAAGTAGATGTTAAAAGGGAGAGAAATTTGAAATTCTGAATGTAAAGTGATGGTCCAAGGTATGTACCGCTAGCATTGTCTGATTCCAGTGTTAGCTTGGCTACCACCCACAGTGACTTCCAAGCCCCTAACTACCTGCAACATTACTTAATAAATTAGGCAGTACTACATAAGACACTTTTAAGGGCCCCGTACAAAGTGCTACCATACAGTGAAAATATAATTTCCCAGCTCTAAGAAGCATTTGCCAATTCAAAGTAGATGTGGAAGAACTCATTCTTTGGGCTTTCAGAGTATTTGTGCTAATTGTATCAATTGTATAAATACACTGATAGAAGAAAAGCCAAGAGAGCTTACATGCCTAACACAGGATCCACAATTCAACCATCTAAAAGGCCCCAGTGTGGAGATCTACAAGCCACTCTTGATGGCTTGGGGAAATCTGTCACTTGCCAACATTGTAGGGCCAGGTGCAAGCAGCTGCAAAGAGCTCTGCTGCTTGATGTGTTCCTTCAAGTTTTACTTGTGATTACTGAGACAATGATGAAGCAGGGGATTTAGAGTTTATATTCTCTTTTGCAAAGGTTTGCCTTCCAGATGAGTCAGAAAAGGTTGATTCTATAAAGTTCAGGGAGGGAGAGTCCAAATGGCTTGGTTGGCACTTTCTAGCACTTGCTTTTGTTTCCAGGATTATTTGATTTTCTCCCAGACAGCTTTCTTTTTGTGGAAATGACACCCAATGAACTTACTCCTTACTCATTTCTCAGTTCATCTGAGAGACCAGAGCCTGTTTTTTGGTAGGGAGTCCTTACATTGAGATTTGGAGGAATTCTGACTTATTTTCCTTGAGGAAAATGTTAAAATATGGGATTAAACAGTATCTTTCAAATTTATGTCTTAATTATTCTTTTTCTCTACCCTAGTATCTTAGCTTAAAAATCTAGATGGCTAGTCAAGAACAGCACTTCATGCCATAATCCTGGCACTTTGGGACGCTGAGGTATAAGGGTCTCAAGTTTGAGCCCAGACCAAATAACTTAGTGAGACCTTGTGTCAACCCAAAACAAACAAACAAGCAAACAAACAACCTACATGATCCCAGGCAAGACTTGCTTGAAAGTAATTTTCATAATCATCAGATTTGTTTCGATAATTAGGAATAGACTTTTTATGTAAATGCTGTTATTGGGGAAATTGAAAATGATGGAATTATTTTTATTAAATTATTTTAATTGAATTCTTTGTTTTGTTTTTCTGTTTGATAAGGTAATTCTTAGGTTAAATTACATGAATTGTCATTGAGGTAGTTGAAAAGATACTCAAATATGGGGATTTCATGTGATTCAATGTATTGGAGTCTTCCTATCTTGATATCCTTACTGTTTGTAGATTTTTAATGAGGTTCTCTTTTAAACACTTTCTTTACTTTTTCTTTCTTCCATGAATTGTCTAACTGAAAAAAAAATCTGAACATAAACTTCTTGTCTAATGGTTTCTGAGGACTTAATCACCAGCACTGAACAAGCTTTGCAAATAAACTGTCTGCTGTGTTTCCATTCTTGTCTTCTATTTTGAAGCACATTTTCTAAATGGTTCTTTTTTGTTTGTTTGTTTAAAGAAACTGCAGTGCAATTCTTTGATAAGCTAAATTAAAAATAAAATATTTTTCTTTGTTTTAAAATAGGAAGCACAACAGAAGAATCTCTGTTTGGAAGACTAATCCCAATATAGAGTGCATATCATACAATTTTTTGCATCAGACCTTGTACTTTATTTGAGTTATGTTCATAAACTCACTTAAAGTAAATCATATGGCCTATAAGATGAAAAATACAATTTCAATATAAAGATAACTACAAACCAAGTACTCATTCTGTTGCAAATGTCATTTATACTAATAGCCAGTACTTAATACAAATTTGCAGGTTATTGGAAAAAAGATTCACTTATTTAATTGCATGCTAGTTTTTATTGTGGACCATCAAATGTAGAGTACTTGAAATCAATGAATGTTACTTTCAATGTTGATTCTTTTCTAATTCTTTTTTAAACACACTGGTGTTTAAAAACATTGCTACCTTCCATGATAAAAATGGGCTTTGCAGTCTTTGGGCTTTGCAAATTGTCTGTCTTAGTAGAAACCGGTGGCGTGTTTCTTAGGATGTGGGTAGTGAGGCAATAACAAGATACACTTCCCAGCTCAGTTAACAGAGCCTTGCAAAAACCCAGCTTTGTACTCTCCACTGATCTGTTAGAAGCCTGGATTTCCATCTTGTGCAGGTCCCCAGATCTGAGCAGCCAAGAAGCTTCTGTCCTCTGGGCAGATTCCCTTTGCTTAGCCACCTCTTACAGAGAAAGGGACAGAACACTGCTACTTGGTGTATTCATTTGCTGGGGAGCATAAATCATCAGGAGCATGTAAAGTACTGGGTCAAAGTTCTGCGATTCATTTGTCCTTTTCCTAGTCACATTTTCTCTTCTCTTCTCTTCTCTTCTCTTCTCTTCTCTTCTCTTCTCTTCTCTTCTCTTC
>NDGN011421307.1:0-11252 GCA_002564285.1 Tympanoctomys barrerae
AAAAAAAAAAAAAAAAAAAAAAAAAAAAATTCTAAGTCAGATACAATTCCCCCCTCCCCCCAGAATTCACAATTTTGATGGAATCACTCCCTGTCTCCCACCTTCTAATGCTGTAATGAAAAACCCAAAGCAATTCTTTTTTAAAAATTTAATGTAATTATTATTTAATGTATTTAGTACAGGGTCTACAGGGTCTCACTCCATAGATGGAACTTGTAGTGATCCTCCTGTTTTCAGCCTCCCCAGCGCTGATATTACAGGTCTGCCCCACCATGCCCAGTCTTAGTCACCATCTTAGCAACCCTGGGGGCAGGGCTTCCAGGGCTCGCTGGTGATTGAACCCTGGTCGCTGCACCTGCCTAAGCAGGCACTTTGCTGAGTATCTGGCTAGCCCTCCCCAAAGCAATTCTGACTCTTGGCCATTTGCATGAAAATCTTTTCCACCTTTCTGGAAGCATCTCTGTTTGTTTGTTTACTTGAAACAGGGTCTCTCCATGTAATCCAGGCTGGCCTTGAACTTACTGTTCAGCCCAGGCCTCAACTCACCATGATCCTCCTGCCTCAGCCATCTGAGTGCTGGGTTTACAGGTGTGTGCCGCCACATACAGCTCCACTTTGTCTGCAATTTCATCATGCTGTGCCTTGCTGCGGGTCTGTTTTCACCTACTTGACATTCAATTTAGTTTGGAAATACTTTATAGTTTTGTTTTTTGTTTAGGGTCTCACTATGTAACCCAGCCTGGCCTCGAACTCATGTAATCTTCCTGCTTCAGCCTGGCAAGTGCTGGGATGAGGTGTGTGCTTGGAAATACCATATAGTTTTAGAAATGTTTTTTGAATTAATCTCTTTTTCCTATCCTCTTTGTGAAACTCCTTTGTCACACATCTTTGACCTATATTTGGCTTTATTTTTCTCTTCCATTTCTCTTCTTTTACTATAGCAGCCGCTCTGTTTGTAGATATCTTGTTCGCAGAAAGTCTTTCTGGGGACAATAATGGTGAGTTTTCATTCTTTCAGTGTCTTTGTATCCATACACAGTCTGTTTTCTTCAACTTGCTTTTTCCATTTATTTTCTCTCGGCCTCTCTCTCCCAAGTTAAATGCTTTCCTCAAATGATCAGTGTCCCTTGGCTATCTGTTGAATTTTTTCTTCAATCATCTTTATTGTTACATAATTTATATTTTCATCTCATTGGTATAACTTACATACAGTACCTGTACCAATTTTAATGTAAAACTTAATACATTGTGACATATATTGGCAAGTATGTGACATGTATTGATAGGTATGTAAAAAGTGAAACAGAGCCACCATCCCTCTACAATCAAGACATACATTTCCATCATACCTGATGCCCCTTCACTGGGATCCCCCATCCCCAGCCTTAGCAACCACTGATTTTCTCTATGCCACTGTAGGACACTTTGTCTTTCTGTAGAATCTTACATAAATGGTGACATATAATGCTTTTTAAATTCATAAAGAAATGCATTAATCCATAGTTTTCTTTATTATTGCTAAGTAACATTCCAGTATATTCACATACACTCTTTGTCCATTCATTTATTGGTTGGCATTTGGCTTATTTCGAGTTTGGGAGCTGTATACTGTTTGCATGGACAAGTGTTTTCATTTCTCTTGGGTAAGTACCAAGTGATGGAGATGCTGTATTTTATGGAAAGGTTGTTCTGAACTTTACAAGAAACTGCCTATTTTCTGAGATGGTTATACCACTTTTATATTCCCATCAGTAATGTATGAGGATTATAATTGTTCTGCGTCTTCACCAGGACTTTATATTGTTAGTCTTTTAAATTTTAGTCATCCCACTGCGTATATTTCATTATGGTTCTAATTTGGATTTCTTTTATAATTAATGATGCTGCCTTTTCAAGAACTGTGCTCAAAGCAGCACGGCACCGAGGAATGGTTAGACATTCAAGCCAGAGGAAAGCGGAAAAGCTTGTTAACTGAGGGCTTCACCATCGTCATCCGCCCTCTTGGGCCATTCTGTAAAAGCCGTATGATCAATGCCTTAGTTTTTTCTCCCTTAGAGTAGTTAGATTTCCACAGCCACGAACATAGTGCATGTTTTTTTGGGATTCTGAAATGCAAGTGTGAGGGGAAAGCTGGCTGTGTCAACCTCTGGCACGTAGCCCCTTCCTTCCTCTATATCTACTGTTTTGGGGCCCAGAGGACTCATTTTACTCCTACTTGCAAAATTTCTGGGGCTGCCAGCCTCTGAGCCTTTTGAACACTGCAGCGAAAATTGATTAGTTTCATAGCTACTCAAGTTCCTTGATTACAAAAATGATTGCTATGCCATTAGATGCTGCTCTTCTATCCTAAAGGAGGTGACAAAGGTGTGCATAGTGATTTCTAGGCATAGGATGCCAGTAGCATAAAGGCCATGCCCTCTGTGAGCAAGTGCTACACCAGGAAAGAGCTGCAGCTACCCGAGAGACCGGAAATGGGGCAAGACCATAAAAATGGCAGGAATCCACCAACTTCTGGTGGGTCTATCTTTGCTCTCAGGTTACAGACTGCCCCTGGACACATTCAGTTCAGCTGAATCTGAGATCTATGCTAAGTCAAAGAGGACTTGCAACCCTTTAGCATCATTGCTTGTACTTAAAAATAAAAACAAAAACTAATAGACATATTGGGGATGCTAGATTTAGATTTACAGAAAAAAAAAAAAAAGAAAAGAAAACAAAGAGCAATTCCCTGCCTAAGATATCTATCTNATGCTAGATTTAGATTTACAGAAAAAAAAAAAAAAAGAAAACAAAGAGCAATTCCCTGCCTAAGATATCTATCTTCATGACCACTCCCTCCACTTACCCAGCTGTTAATGTCTTGCCTTACTGTGGTGCATTTGATGAACCAGTAGCGATACATTATTAGTAATGAAAGTCTATAGTTTTCAGGAGGATCTATTCTTTGCAAGGTACATTCTGTGAGTTTTGACAAACGTATTAGATCATGTATCCACTCTAACAGCTTTACACAGAACAGTTTCGCTATATTAAAAACGTTCTGCATCCTATCTATTCATCTTCTCTCCCTTTCTCCCTCACAATTGCTGGCAACTACTCTCTTTATACTTTTGCCCTTTCTAGAATGTCATGTAATTGGAACTGTCTAGCAGGTAGTCTCTTCAGATTGGCCTCTTTCACTTAGTAATATACATTTAAGGTTTCTCCATGGATTTTCATGGCTTGAGAACTGATTTCTTTTTGAAACTGAACAAAATTCTATTATCTAGACATACAGCAGGTTATTTCTTTTTATTTTTCTTTTTGTACTGGGAATCAAACTCAGGACCTTGTGCTTGCCAGGCAGGGGGCTGTGCCATTGAGCAGTAGGCCTGGCCCACAGCAGGCTTTTTTCTCCACTTACCTACTGAAAAGACTCTTTGTTGTTTCCAAGTTTTGGTAAATATGAATAAATATCTGCTAGCCAGTTCTTATATAAACATAAGTTTTTAACTCCCTCAGGTAAATACCAAAAACTAACTGTTGGATTTAAATTTAGTTTTGTAACAAACTGCCGAATGGTCTTCCTCTGTTTGATTTTGAAGTCCTGGTTTAGTTCATCTTGTAATGTGTTTCACAGGAGCATATCAACAAGTAATTTCTGAAAGAAAGCTATGTGAAATAAGGAATGTGTATTGGAGACTATTACAGTGAGTTCCAGGCTCCTGCCTGGGGTTATGGTGCATGGCAGGAAAAGAAAGGAGAAGACAAATTAGGGGTGCAGCTTGGGAATCTGGGGTTCCCAGTTGTTCTCTAGGAACAAAAGGTCATGAGTCACCCAGAACATTGGTACTGATTTATTTATTACATCTGAGTCAAGGACAATGAATGAAGGTTGGTAAATGTTTCTAGGAACAGTACTGGTGACTATGGTGGGATAGGAAGATGAACAAAGCATTCTAGTAAGGACAAGGACAAGGATGGTGGGGGCAATAAGGAAACTGGAGTTTCCCCAGGTGTCTGCAGCAGGTCTTATCTTGCCCTGCAAGAGCCACAGAGGTCATTAGCCCTGGGGCTTCTAACTGTGGCCAGAAAAGAGTGGAGTTTCCGCTTCTGATCTGGCCCAAGGGCAGGACTGGAACAGCCTCGGACATCTTCTCCGCTCAATTTATAATTCATGGGCCCCAACAGTTCATGGGCCCCAACAGATGTGCTGCTATCTTTTTAAAGAATATATATCATCCAGGGGTTTTTCTCCAGAAAAGTCACAACAGCTACACTTAATGATCTCGGGACAAAACTTTCCCCTCAACTATCTGCAGGTGTCACTTGGTGTTCCCTGGCATTTAGGATTGATGAGTAAAGGCTAAGCCCAATCTATTCTTTTGTCCTCATGGATACTTGATTTTGTGTCTATATCTTTAAAGGATTACTCTGTTAGTATCATAATTGAGGAACATCGTGAGGATGTCGCCATGTGGATTTCTTGCCTTTTGAGTGCTGCGAAACTTTTCAATATGTAGTCAGGACTTTTTTTTTTTAACCACCTAGAGATATTTTCTGTAATGAGTCTTGGATGATGCCTGTCTCAAATGCCCTGATTGCTTCCCCAGAAAATCTAAACCACTTAAAGCAGATCTTACCTTTTGTTTTTCTTTCTCTTCACATACATTCTTCTTGATCATTTTCATGCCTGCCTTCTTCTCTTTGGGGAAGTTTCTCAAATTTGTCCTTGTTGTTCTATTTGGAATTCTCAGGGTCAGATAGCTTCTTTGCTGTCTCCAGGATGAGTTTTAACAGAAGTCACTGCATTGTAAAAACAGGACAAACAAAAAACCTGATGCTTTCTGTTCTAATTTTAGAGAAATCATGTCTTCCTGCATACAGGTAATGATGCAGGTAATTTTAAATATTTTTCTAATGCCTGTAGTAAAGAATAGTCTGTTGTCTTATAATTCCTAAAAGAGGGCCGGCCAGATAGTTTAGTGGATTAAAGTGCCTGTTTAGGCAGATGCAGGGACCAGGGTTTGATCCTCATGCTGTGCCAGCCCCACCCCTGGGGCATGCTGAGACGGCAATTGAGACTGGGTGTGGTGGTGCATGCTTATAATCCTAGCACTTGGGAGGCTGAAAACAGGAGGATCACTGAGTCTGATCTGTGTAGTGAGACCCTGTAGACCCTGTATTAACTACATTAAAAAAAAAAAATTCCTAAGTTATCCACAGGATTTACTCTACAAGCCAGCTAGTTTCACAAGCCAAGAAGTAGGCAGTGCAGCTTACCTGTGTCTAGCTCCTTTCTATAAGATGCATTTTTGGCTCTTTTATGTTAGAGTCCAGGAAAAACTCCAGGTCCCAATGCGCATTGCTACCAGGGCTGCTCCCGTCTCCAACTTTGCGTGCAGGGGTCATGGCATAGCATGTTGCAGAAGAGAAGCATTGTCACCGGTTCTAGAAGTGCTGGGTGCTGTACTGGGTCTGGGAGCAGCACAGCAGTGCAGCTTACCTGTCCTACACTAGACGTGCCTCCTTCTGGAGCCCATCAGGATGGTTCCGGGGCCAGCCTTACTCCAACTACAGCCCCGTGGTCCCTGGCTGTCCATAGTCAAGCACTGGGTGAAAGGTACCCAATTCTGTCTTTGTTTCATGGGAGGTGAAATAAAATGGCCAAACCTGGGATGGCCCCAAATTTTTACCTATAGAACCAGAACAAAGGAAGAGAGAATCCCTTAGTGTGCTCACTTTAAGCTATTGGTTTTAATAATGAGCTGTGTGGATGGAGCTAGACCCACTCATTCACTAGCTAGTGTCCTTTGGATGCTGAGAAATGCCCTATTCAACACTATTCAGGATAGCAACATCCGAGAGGGCAGTCTCTGAGGAGTAGCCTGGCTTCTCCCAGCACCCACAGGTCTTTGGCATGCGCTCTTCATGGGAGAGGAAGTGAGGCTACCTTACACACCATGCAGTCATGAGGCCGCAGCTCCCCAGGAACATGCAGAGTGCACAAACTCAAATGAATTAGGAGTGTAAATTGAGCAGTTCGACTTGGCCTGCACAGTACAATAAAGATCTGCAAACACTCAGCTCCGTATTGAACCTGAGGCAGGGCGATTAATTCATTATTCACTTCCTAGCCTGGAAGGGAAAGCGTGTATACCCAGGGGCCAGCACGATGAGCTTGGTTATAAATCACGCTATTTATAAATCTAGCAATGAGAAAATCAGCTGATTGCAGGGGATGTCGGGCAGCCGGCATGGTGGTGGGGATCTGGGCAGTCAAGATGGGTCAGTCTGCTCTCTGGAGATGTACCAGTTGGCCAGGTGTGTGGCCTTCCAGCCAGGTGGCCAATCTCTCGGCCACCCAGCTTGGCATTTCCTGGACAGATTGCAAGGAAACAGACTCCAGTCAGCCCACAAGGAGTGCTGGATGGAGCATGGCCTGAGATGGCCTCTGACAAAGGCGGATGGGGTACCAGGCATAGTTAGCATCGATCCAAGAGGCTGCTGTGGTCCAGCTGGGATTAACCACCCCCTACTCCTCCTCCCTGAGCTTCTGTGGGTTCCAGATCTTTCTGGTCCAACTGAAGGGCCAGGCTTGAGTCTGCTCAGCATTCTTCAACTGGGAGCCCACATGTCATCAGCTGCCAGTCCTAAAACAGTGTTTTTGGCCTTCAATCTCTACTGCCTTTGGTGCAGATCCCTTTGGGGGACTGGGACTTTACTTCGAATGGAGAGGTATGGTCTAGCACAGGGCTCTATAGTTCCTATTTGAACATAAGTAGTTCTTTGGATATTTGGAAATCCTTTCTGTTATGGTAAATGATCCTAATTTACCTCAGCCGTTCTTCATATTTCATGACTTCTAGATCCCTCCATGTCCTGACATTTCCTTTTTGACCATTTCCCATTTTACATTTCTGCTTAATTATCCCAGCCCTCCCTTTGTTCTCGTCCTAAGAGTAACAATGGTGTAGAGGCTTCAAATGCCAGGCTCTGTGTGCACTATTATCTCATTGAACTTGCCTAAAGGCTCGGGGAAGTGGTTTTTAGTTTCAGTTGCAGATGAAGAAACTCAAGCTCGAAGCAGCGAAACGTCTTTCCAGGTCTTTGGCTTACCTGACACTAGAGACTGTGCTGCCAGCCTTTTTAATGTACCAGTTTTTCCCTCAGAGCCTAATCATATTAGCTAAAATGCCACAGACATCTGTTTCAGGGCCTGCCAAACTTAGAGACTTTCTTCCTTGGAGCCAGGGTGAGTTTTGAGAAACTGGTCAAAGATTTTTAGTTTCTACTAGAGTTGGCATAAAAATATGTATATATGTGATAAATTAATAACAGCATTACCCATAATGCCTTGCACTTGAACTGAGCAACTTTTTCAATAAGAGGAAAAGATATTCTTTTTTTTTTTTGGCTGGCTCAGGCTGCCTTAAGGGCAAGTCTGGTGCGGCATGTGGTGCTGGAGATGGAACCATGGTCCCCTGCGCCTGTACTGAGTTTTCCCAAGCAGGCGCCTTAGACAACTGAGCTAACCAGTAAGCCCCCAGGAAAAGAAGTTCTTATTTGCTCATTCTTCTTCCCAGGACCAGTATTAGGGCCAACTTCCAATCTGCTTACAAAGGAGCACAGTTCTCCTTTGCGGGTTGAGAATGCAAGCAAACAGGACTCCTTAGCAAAATGGTGTCTAACCAATAATGCTCTTTCTCCTCAATGCCACCAGGCAGATGCTTTACAGAGAAGAGCACCATGACTCAGCCTACCTGGCTCAAGAAGAGTAGTCATTATCTATTAATATTTTCCCTTCCACTAAGGAGAGAAAGGGTGTTTGTGTACATGGTCAGGACTAGGGGGTTCAGTCTCCAGTTGAGGATTTTACCAAGCATTGCCCAGAGAAACAGGATATTTGTATTAAGAAAGCCCCCTGTGGATATTCGCAAGGAAATTATCTCATTGTCTTCATGCGTGGGGGAGACTAGGGGATTGAGGTATTGCTTATACAGGAAGGAGTCTCTGATCCTGGGAGATGAGGTAGGGGATCAGAACCCCACCAAGCCAGGTAGCAAAATGAGCATGGCTTTTGACCTGCACATTGCCCTGCCAACCTCAGGGAAGTTGTGCTTACTCAGAACATGTGCGGTGGTCAGGTTGCTCCAAGTGAACAGGGAGATGGATGCAGGATACCGGCTGGTGTGTGGCAGCCTCTGTTAAGACCAGCCCGGGGTGGGGGGAGGGGAGAAAAGATCAGCATGGGATGTGGGTGGAGGCCTGGAGAGCAAGGAAAGAAAGCCTGCCGAAAACTGCATGTGGCCCAAGCCCGATGCAAACAGAAATTACCTGGGCCCAGGACACTGTTCTGAGGCCGCACATGTTTCTGTTCCTTCAGCCAGCGTGAGTTAGGAGTTAGGAGACTTGAACAGTAATGGAGTTGAACACATGCAGCGCATTTCTGCTCTCCCAATGAAGGGGCCTCATTTGATAGGTTCCAACCCAAGTCCTGTTTGCCCTGAAAATCCATATTGCACAAAGAAGTATGTAATATCTGAACTAGACTGCAAACCAGAGGTAAAAAGCCACAAACTTGGTGTGTTTTTGGGTGGAAACTTGTAAGAAGCATGAAGATTTGAAAATGTAACTTAGTGAGGTATCTAGTTACACAGGATAAAATGCACAAACCTTAAGGTTCCATGACTTTTTGTACATACCGTCCTCTTTCATATGCGGCCACCGGGCAGATCACAAGGTAGAACACATACTCTGTCAAATGCCACCCCCCCAAAAAAAAGCGGTATCTATTTTTTCACTATCTTCTATGACTATCTTTGAACTTCATACAAATGAAATGCTACCTATACACACTCTACCCTTCTTCTTTTTTTTGTATTTAGTACAGGGTTTACAGGGTCTCACTATGTAGAACCGACTCATGGTGATTCTTCTGTTTTCAGCCTCCCAAGAGCTGGGATTATAGGCATGCACCACCACGCTCAACCACCATCTCAGTGGGCCCCGGGGCCGGGGCTGGTGTGGCATGCTAGGGCTTGAACCCCAGCCGCTGTGCTCTGCCTAAGCAGGCGCTGTTGTCCGCTGCACTATCTGGCGGGCCCTCTGCCTGCTTCTGTGATATTTTTAAAATGGACTTATGTTGTTGAAGGGATCTGTAGTTAATGCCTTTCTGTTACTAAATACTAACCCACTGTGTGGTTACAGCCACCATCGCTTATCCATTCCCCTGTCGACATACATTTCTTTCATTTCCAGTGTTCACTTATCAAGAAGAAAATTGGGTATGGACTTTTTATGCTTACAGAAGTCTTTGTCTAAAAATACACTGGTTGCTCTAGGTTAGATAGAACATTATATATATATATATATATATATATATATATATATATATATACCTACCAAGTAACTATCCAAATGTGAGATAAAAATAGAAGTACCTTAAATTTGCTCAATAATTCATACATTTAAAAATAGGTGAAATAGAATCATTCAACAATCAAGAGGCTTTTAAATGTAATTTTACCCTATAGCAACGGCACATGTGTGCTCTTAGGATATACATTTTCAGCAGCTGGGACCTTAAGCAAATTCACTTTGGGCAAACAGGTCTTAGGCAAATTGTCTCAAACACTCCATAAGGGCTCTTGCCAAGACCGGTCTCTTCCACTCTGTGCTGGCGCAATTGAATTTTTAAACAATGCAGATTTGAATCATCCCTGGGAGATTTCATACCAATGGGAAGCATACATATATTTATGCACAGGGATATATGGGATTAGGATGTCGGAACAAGTAGACACTTGGTGGAAGAGGGAAAAAATTCCCAGCCCTGTTCATGCAGCTCTGGGGAGACTGATAATAGCCCAGGAGCTGGCAGGATGCCCAGGGCATTAAAACCTGGTGGAACCACAGGAGAGGCCTTAGTAGGGGTTGGGAAAGGGGGTGGGGGAGGGGCTCTAAGGGGCTGAATTGGCTCAGAGGGCTGGGCCTGGCAATGTTGGGGGCAGTTTTGGGGAGGACCCGGGTGTGTCCTTGCAATGAATAAGAAGGAGGGTGAGCAGGGGTGGTACTTAGAGACTTACATAACCAAGAGGGCAATGGACTCAGTAGTGGGCTGTGCTCATTTGCCTGAGTAAAAATAATCTGCGTTTGAATCCACCCTCAGCAGCCTTTGTCCCGCTTACAGATATTTCAACCTTCACTGCCAAAATATGTCAGCATGTGTGATTGCAGACTTTAAAAAATTTATAGTGATTCAAATGTGTTCCGAATCTCTTTTGTCTCAGTGTCCTCCTCACCTTTGATAAAGCCAGCTCCTGTGTCATCTTATAAGTTATTCATAAAAAATATTCACAGTAAGGTGACTCGGAAAATGAGATTGAGCTGTGTATTTCAGAGAAGCTAGAAGACAGAATTTCAAATGTTTTCATTAGAAAGAAATGATAAATGCCTGAGGAGATCGATGTGCTTCACCTGATGTCAACATTATACAATGTGTGCCTGTCTTGAAATGTCACACAGCATCCCATAAATATGTATAATGTTTAGGTGTCCATTAAAAATAAATAAATATTAACTTGACGGGATTAGAATAAAGCCCATGGGACCGCCACCAGACTCCCTTCTAGGGTGACAACGACTCATTAATCAACACTTCCTGAGTACTGCTGGCAACTAACTATAAATCGAACTCTAGTCCTCCCCATGCCCCACACATTCACTTTTGCATAAGAGAGTCACGAGGATTTGGGAAATGGCCTCAGAGAAATGGAGACAGTGTATGAAGACTCTGGAGTCCACTAATGGAAGAATTCGCCAAAGGACTAGGAAGAGGAAGAGGAGGAGGATAGAAACAAACGAAGTTGCAATGGCTTTTAGTGAGTCCGTGTTAGTTCCTGGCAGGCATTACATTCCTGTTACAGTACTCAGAAAACCACCTGTTTAATAATCCTCTCTAGAGTTTGGTTGGCGCTGGCAGTACTCATCAATCAACTTGTAAATTCCATCTATTACCTTGTTCAGAAATCAGAACAACATTTTAAAATTTCCAGCCCTTTGGCCACTGTGATTTTCCAAGTTATTACAAAGATTTTATGGGTGACCCTTGGTGTGTGCCATCTCTCAGGACCAGCTGACTAAAATTCATTAAACAAGGGAGGTGGTCTATTGGTAGCAGTGTCCTGGTATGGTGTAGGCAGAAAGCAATTTTATTTGTTTCCTGTTGTTGCTTAAATTTTTTTTTTTTTTTTTTTTTTTTTTTTTTTTTT
>NDGN011421324.1:0-15220 GCA_002564285.1 Tympanoctomys barrerae
AAAGAGAGAAAGAGAGAAAGAGAGAAAGAGAGAAAGAGAGAAAGAGAGAAAGAAAGAAAGAAAATTTTTTATATCATAGGCATTGTCAACACATTTCATCTTTTGAAAAATGTATCTGAAGTGTGCTTAATTGGTTAATAAATACACTTGCAGTGTAAACACTCTTTTTTTCTGTTTGTGCACCACATTACTTTGCCCTCTTTACTGGAGCAATGTACCCTGTGGTGTGTAAATAAGAGATGACAAGTCTTATTTATGGGGTGGAAAGGATTTGATAAAACAGAAGCATGCATAATTCAAATAGCAAGCCCTATCCCCCTCAGTTCTTGAATAAATAATTTGAAGATTCTTTGGACTTCTGCCAACAACAGCCCTCCTCCCACCCGCCTCCTTCAAGAAATCACAGAATCATATCTAGCAGGGTGTAGGGAAATAATGGTGGGTATAGATAGGATTTATTTTCTCTGAATCTAATTATTGTCAGTGGTAGCATTTTCTTTCTCTGTTTTGTGATGAATATTATTGAGTTTCACTTATATTTTGCTAATAGGAAAGTTGATATGCAGAGGTGGGCAAAGTCATACTCTTATATGTGGGTTGGAGGTTTGAGTAGGAATAAGCTATTGGAGTGCTAGGGTATGGCTCAGGCCTTTGAGTTTGTTGTTTTAAAACTTTATTTGCCCAATGGGCATATGCTGTGCTTTTCTCTGGTTCTTCACATTGTTAGTCTTTTCAGGTATGTGGCTTCTACAGCCCCGTGTTACATGTTCACTTTTCAATCTTTGTCAGTAACTTACATTTTCTGGTGACAACTCAGATATGAAATAATATGAGTTTGTTTTTCCACAGCTGAATGTACATTGCATCTGAGCTCCTGTTGTTGTGGATGGTGCTGGGAACAATAACTTGCCTGTTACTTAGAAGTCACTTCCTGTTTACTCTAGTTGTCTAGGATAACATAATCATTTCAGTGCAGTCAATTGAGGAGTTAATTGCAATCCATTGAAAATGCACACTTTTATCTAGTGATCCTCCCTTTCCAGGATCCTCCTCTTCCTGTTCTTTTTTTTTCAGAACCGGGGATTAAACTCAGGTCCCTGCGCTTGCCAGGGAAGCGCTTATTCTACTGAGCCATCTCCCCGGCCCCTCTTCCTGTTCTTTTTCCAGCAAGGTGCCTAGGTGCAGAAGGGGACTTGTATAACTGAGCAGCAGTAGAGGGAGTCCACCTCTTGTATAGCTCATGGATTGCTGCTCGCCCATTCTGCAGGGGATGTCTATCTACTGTACTAAGTGAAGAAGTGCATGGGTGCCGGCAGGAGAGAGGCAGCAAAGGAGGAAATGAAGGTTCAAGGAAGCTACTGTGCTTCTGGAGAAGTTTCCCCAAAGAGATGACATGATAGGTGACCCCATATCCAAATACACAGGGCACCTAAGGCTCTCTTGAGATGACATGAATTACAATTAGGGTCATTATTGCTGAAAAATAATTGCAAGTGCATCTCCTACCAAGCTTATATTGTTAACAGGCCAGAATTTTTGTTCTAAAAACCCAAGTAGGGAGGCAGGGATATTCAATGGGAATGACAGCGAAAGCTAGTCAATAAAGACCGCTAATGACTGCTTCAATGGCTGCCAAGGATTTGTGGTGTTCAGGAACCGTATCATATGATGATAGCAACTGTAACATTAACACAAATATTTGTCCCACTGCTTTGATGGTCTTTTGATTAGAAATCTAGAGTTAACTAGCTAGATATACCACACACTCGCTGAGCAGAAATTTAAATCAAACTGTAGAATTCAAATCCTGTTGATAAATATTTTGGCTGACTATTTCCTGCTTGAGGCTGGCATTTAGCCAATATGTTTGTTAACTAAGCTATGATTTGTTCTTTTGGATTCCAATTCACTCGTTCTGTGTCACTCTTTGGCTGCTGACAGGGCTCACTGCAGAGGAAACTGAAATAAAAAACTAATAATGATCCAAAAGACTAATGGAATAAAATTGGAAACCAATTGAGAAAATTATAGAGGAGAAAATCAGATGAACTGGGAGTAGAAGAGATAAGGCTGATTACAGTAACTTCTTCATGAAAATGTTTCTGCTCGCCCTGCCAGATGCAGCTTTTCCCTTCAGTAACCTAACCTCTCGAGGCACCCACCCGCATCTCCTATATGCAGCATGGCTTCGTATGTATACATGACTGTTTCCTCCTGACTAGACACAAAGGCCTTTGAAGTTGAGTCTGCCTTGTCCATTTTGCAGTGTATTGTATGGTGTCTCATGCGTGGTAGGTAATTGGAGTGTAAAATAACAGAGCTATAAGGGAACTTTGAAATAGCATCCCGCAACACCTTCATTATCCGGTGACAGAACTAAGAAGGAGGATATCATTTATTTATTTATTTATTTATTTATTTATTTATTTATTTATCTTTTGTTACTGGGAATCAAACTCAGGGACTTGCACTTGCCAGGTAAGTGCTGTACCTCTGAGCTATATCGCTGGTCCTAGAAGGTTGATATCTTAATCTGCCTGGGATTATGTGGTTGTGGCAACATGGTGAGCTAATGCAGATCTCCTCACTCTTAGGCCAAGGGTCTTTCTCTGATCATATCATTGCATGCTCATATATATTCCATATGAACATGCTCTTATCTGTGACAAAAATATAAAGCAAAAGTAAACACATCCTACATTCCTATCATTCAAAATAATTAATTTCTACCAGTATACTCAAAATATGTATAAGCATAATGGTCATGTACCATATGAATATATAAAAACAAAAGGCATGTGCAGATATGTACTCTACATAAATCTAATCACCATTTAGTTGTTAAGTACGTTAATTACCATGAACAAAAGTATACATATGTGTACAAATTTTCACAGTGGTTTTTAAATTGATTTTGCATGGGAAGCATCTGCACACAGTATTATACCCATCAATGTGATTTTTAAAGATTACCTTTAAAAGCCCTTTGTATGTATAGTCTTGAAACATTTTGACTATTCCCCTATATGTGATTCAAAATTATTCAAAAATTTTACCATTATAATGCAAAAATATTTTCTCAAAAATCCCTTCTCCTTTCCTATTAAAATGCAACAATATGAAGGTAATGTTTTCATGTAATGTTCATGTGCACTTCAACAAGTCATTGACTATTTTAAAGCTTTTGACAAATATTACAAGGTGGTTTTCTTAAAAAATATGAACAAGAACATGCTCTCATTATTTTACTCTTTTGAGTAAGATGTTATATTCAAATTGCCTTATTTTAAAAGACATCTCTACTATCTGAAGAATGTGAATATACTTTATTTCATCTGAATAAAACTAATGATCAAAAATTTCCTATTTTTAGTCATTATGAGTTATATTTACCAAATTTACATAAATACATATGTGCATCTATATAAATATATGTACATATGCACATCCAAACATACATATGGAGGAGGATCACTATGCGTCTGATCTATGCAGTAAGACCCTCTAGCCCCTGTACTAAGTACAGAATAAATAAATAAATAATTAGATTGACAAACCTCCTTGGGCCAGCAAGATAGCTCAGTGGTCTAAAGCGCCTGCTTAGGCAAGCTTAGGCAGGCGCTAAACACTGCAGTTCAATCCCCAGCACCACATGCCGCACCACCCCACCTGCAGGGTGGGCTGAACTGGCCAAAAATTAAAAAAAAAGAAAAAAAAAAGGAGTTGGAAAAGTAGTACAAAGACCAGAATGGGCACATCAATAAAAATAGACAATAACCTGGAGCTGCAGGTGAAAATTGGGTTACTGCCGATGAGCAAGATGCATCTTCTGGCAGTGATATGAATGTTCAAAAAGCGATGCTGATGGCTTTGCAACTTCTGTAAACTTGTTTAAAATATTCAGTTGTATATTTAGAGGGAGTAAAATTTTATAGTATGAACATGTTACTTCAATAAAGCTCTTAAAACATAGTACCAAGAGTTTTTATGTACTCTTGTATTTCACAGTGATTATATTATATATAGTCAGTGCAATTGTCAAGAATTAAATTTGATTTTGGTAGAAGACTACTGACAGCTATTATTAAGGCTTCACCAGATTTTTCACACTTTCTCCATCTATCTTCCTTCCTTCCCTCCCTCCCTCTCTCCCTCCTTTCTTGCTTGCTTGCTTCCTTCGTTCCTTCGTTCCTTCTCTCCCTTCTTCCCTCCTTCCCTCCCTCCCTTCCTTTCCCTGCCCTTCCCTTCCCTTCCTTCTTTCCCTCTTCCTTTTATTTATTCTTGCATGTACACAGCTCTATGACTTTCTTCCCTGTGTACATTTGCACAGCCCCCACCACACTCAGGATAGAGCGCTGCTCTAACACCTCACACAAGACCTTTCTTGTGCCATTCTACTTTAGTTGCTTCTTTCCTTTTCCTAACTCTGCAACCATTAATTTTTTCTCCATTGCTATAGTTTTGTTATTTAATGATTTTATATAAACAGATATGAAATTTCTCATTTTTCTCCTCATAATAATGCTGTTGTGGGCTGGAGATGTAGCTCAGTGGCACAGTGCCCGCCTGACAAGCACAGTGCCCTGAGTTTGATTCCTGTTACATGTTGTTCAGGTACGGCTATCCAGCATTTTCCTTACAGATACAATCCATTTGAGTTGTTTCCAGTTTAGAGTTATATCATATTTATACAAATTTTTGTGTAAATATGTGTTTTCTCTAGGAATTAACCAGTCATATGACATGTCAGTTTATAACAACTACCACACTATTTCTCGGATAAATAGTACCATATTTTACATTTCTACAAGGGATATACGAGGCAACCAGTAGCTCTGCCAGTTGTTACTTTTCCCAGTATTTTATTATTTTAGCCATTCTAGTAGGTGTGCAGTGTTATCTCACTGTGTTTTTCATTTGTATTTTCTCTTGTGCTTCTTTTATAATATTCAAGTATTTTACTTATATTTAAATCAGATTGCTTAGTTCCCTACCATATAGACTAGGGTTCTTTAAATTATTATTATTATTAATTATTATTATTATTATTATTCGTAGTAGTAGTAGTAGTAGTAGTATTTTGCAGAACTGGGGATTGAACTCAGGCCCTCGCGTTTGCCAGGGAAGTGCTTATTCCACTGAGCCATCTCCCCGGCCCCAGAGGGTTCTTTAATATATCTGGATACAGGTCTATTGTTGGATATGTGATGATTTGCTTATATTTTCTTCTGATTTGTAGCTTACCATTTTATGCTGTTAGCAGTACCTTTAGCAGAACAAAAAAAAAAAGATGTTCATTTTGATGAAGGTTAATCTATCAGTTCTACAGTAGGTCATGCTTTTGATTTAATGTTTAAGACATCTTAGATTGTCTTTTGTAAAGACAAAACTCTGCCTAGCTCCTGTGTTTTTTTTTTTTTCCTTTCCAAGCTATATTTCTCTTCCATTCCATGGTACACTAGATAGAACATCTAGAGCTATGCTAAATAGGAGTAATGAAAGCACATTCTGGCCTTATGTTCATTCTTAGGAAGAAAGTATTCAATCTGTACCCATTATGCATGATGTCATCTACAGGTGGTTCTGTAGATGCTCCCCATCCTCTTGAGGAGTTTCCTTCTATTTCTTCTTTGCTGAGAGTTTTGGCATAGATGGGCATTACATTTCATGAAAACCTTTCTGTTGCAATTAATATGCTCATGTATACTTTTATTCATTAGGCTGTATGTATGGCAAGTTGCATGTGTTGATTTTCAAGTACTGAACTGATTTTGTATGTGAATTAAACCTCATTTTGTTATGGTATATTATTCCTGTTATGCATTTACTAGTGTTTTGCTGCTAAGTTTTTTGTCTAGGACCACAAATGCTGTGGTTCAAATGTCAATTCTATTTTCAAAGACTTTAAAATGGTATTTTGTTCTGCCCTCCTTGTTCACTAAACAAACACCGACCTGCCTTAACAGCTAGGTAATGTTATATCTTATAATCCTGTTCTGAAAGCTTGGGCTTTGTTGATTGTGGTCGGTTTCATGTACAGGGCACTTCATGGGGAGCCCAGGCCTTCATGCACAGGCGGAGGGGATCCCTTCCTCTAGATTCTCCTTCTCAGTGATACTCCCCCCACCTTTCCCTGGGGAAGGTGAAGTGAGGTAGGGAGATGCTACTTCTGCTTACACTGGGGTCGTGAAGAGGTGGGTAATCCTATGGATCTCTGTTATTCTGTATTTGCAGCAGCCATGCTAGAGGAGGCAGTCACGTCTATTTTTCTGGCATTTGCCCTCAGAGTTACAGAAGGAATGAGTTGGTAGGGTCCTTTCCACAGGCCCTTTGGAGAGTGCATTCACTGGGGAGCCAGAGGAAAAGGGAACCCATGTGCCATGGCAGTGCTGATGAGGAGTGAGAAACTGCTTCTTGTTTTTTTCTTTACATTTTAAAATTAATTTTATTGAGAAACAAATAGAAATTTACTGACCAAGGAGATTATGGGACTACAGAGGAAAGTGACCAATGATATATAGTATGCCTAAGGAGAGTCACATGGAGAGTAAACATTCTCTCAGGCTTTCACAGAGAGCAAACTGGCCAAGCAATGTATGTGACTCATCCACGTGGCTGACACTGACAAAGGATCTGCAAACTGCAGTACAGGGTTTCAGGGTAAATCCTGAGGGAATTTGACTGACCGTGGCAAATACAAAAGTTACATCTCTGGTTATATAGTTCTTGCTTTATCTTGGTCTTAATCATCCAGCAGAAAAGTATAGAAACTGCTTCTTTTGAGGTAGTAATAAGGCAAATAGCTTTAAAAAGATCCTTTCTATCCTTGTCTCATTCTTCTTGATGGAGGGAGCAGAATTTCCTGGTTCCTAAAAAACAAACAACAGAAAAAACTTTCAGTAGGTATGAGTTCAGGATTTCTCTAGCAAGCATCCAAAGATGTATTTGAGAAAAGAATATATGTGGAATTTATATTCACCTTACTTTTCATTGACCCAATCAACTTTTTGATTCTGTCTTTTAATATTATCTAATCCCTAAAAAGAAAGATGAAAGAAGAGAGAGAGAGAGAAAGAGAGAGAGAGAGAGAGAGAGAGAAAGGAAAGAAATAAGAAAGGAAGGAAGAACAAGAGAAAGCAAGCAAGCAAACAAGCAAGCAAGAAAGGAAGAAAGAAAAAGAAAGCAAGAAAGAAAAGACTGGGTGTGGTGGCACACACTTGTAATCTCAGCTCCTAGGAGTCTGTAAACGGGCAGATCACTGAGTCTGATCTAGCAGTGAGACCCTGAACACCCTATAGACCCTTCTCTAAAAAAAAAATAATAAAATTTAAAAATAAAAAATAATATCATCTATTTCTTTATATGGACCCTGAGTTTGTTTATTTGTTTGTTTGTTTGTTTTGTGGCTGTCTCAGCATGCCCTGTGGGTGGGGCTGGTGCAGCATGTGGTGCTGGGGATTGAACTTTGGTTCCTGTAGTTGCCTAAGCTCGCTAAGCAAGCGCTTTACACCGCTGAGCTATCTCGTTGTCTCCTAAGTTTAGATGGAATTAATAGAAGTAAAATGGAATGTGATTGTACTACCAGGATTAAAATCCAAAGCTATCATTTTGCTTGAGTAAGGTAGAATGTATCTTTTTATTAATTGTTATTTCTTCATTTAATTACTTAATATCTTTTGGCAAATTTCAAAGATCTAAATGTTTATGCTATTTAATATGAATACTTGATGCATTTACTTTTCATATATTACTTGTTTTCATGTCTTAACAAGTAATTTCACCAGCTTCTTATATTATTTTTATTTTATAAATATAGTTATTTTTTCTACTGTAATTTCAACTTTTTATGCACCAAGATCAGATAAACAGTTACACCTTCTTCCATTTTATTCACTTATTTTATATTTAAATCCTCATCCATCCTGAATTTATTTTTATTCTCTGGTGAGAGGTAATATAACTTGATATTTTCCCTTCCAAATAGCTTGCTAATTGTCCCAATACTCCTGTTTATTTACTGATCTTTTCTTACTAACAGATATAATTACTGAATGAATAAGCCCTTTTTCCTTCAAAGAAGAATTTTTTACCACCCACACCCTCAAGCCTACGCAACTCTCTCAGATTCTAAATATGAAAATAAAATGTAACTTCTCTTGTAAAAGAAAGCATAGAAAGAATCTCCTGGTCTTCACTTCCAGCTCCTCCTTCATCAATCCACATCTAAAGTAAACAAGGAAGGAAACAAGACACAAGAAATAAGCACAATTTAAAAGGAAATAATTAAGTCTAGTGGCTTCATAATACTAATAAAGGGAGATAACACAGAAGATAAAGGCTATTAGAAATTATAAAAAGGAAATTTAAACCATAGCTTTTACTGTAGTCTACATTTTTTCCCTAGCCTTTGTCAAAAAAGAGAAGGAAACATGAATATTTATTGTCATCTTATCTTTTCAAAATGTGGAATTAGAATTAGTGTTTCATGAAGGAGTAATTATATATTTTTCTTGGTTTGCAGATATTTCTTGTTTTCCTGTTGAATTATTCAAATATTTTAATTATTACTGTACTAGCTATATGAATATAAAGATATACATTATCTCTAAGTTTTGCCCAGCTTTTACACAGATGGAAGAAATTTATTCCAAACGTCAGTTTCCTCTTGCCGAATGTGTGTGGTTATCAGAGCGGAAGAGAAAACAATGGAATATGGGTTACAGGAAATGTGATCAGAAATGTTCGGTGTTCTTGATGAGTTGGGGGTAGTGACCTTTGCACATTTACCCAAATTTTCCCCAATTTGGAGAATTGTTCTTAAGAAAGTCAGCCTAACCAAATATTATATCTTACTTCTTTAGGCCAATCCCCTCTCCCCAACTTTTTTTTTTGTATCATTGGGTTTCCTAACTGTGGAGATTAAAGTCATCCATTCCTAGAGAGATCTCATTGAGAACCTGTGATTTATTGTCATTCTCTACTCAGAACAAGTGAAACTGGCTGCCCTACTCCACTCAGGCTATAACAAATACCACTCACTGGGTGGCTTGTACACAAAAGTAATCCATTATTCACAGCTCTGAGGACAGGATGTCCAAGTCAAGACACTAGCAGGTTCACTACCTGGTGAGGACCTACTTTCTGGTTCACAGATGGCAACAGGATCTCCCTGAGTTCCTTTTCCAAAAGCACTAATCATACAAGGACTCTGTCTTCATGAACCAGCCACCCAAATCGCCACTTACCAATTTCCTTATTTTCCTTGGACCTTAAGACTTCAATGATATAAATTTTGAGAGATCAAAACATTGAATCCATGGCACCTTGCCATTGTGCTCCCACATTTGTATCCTTCCAAGAGTACCTTAACTCTTTCCAACACTGACTCTTGTCTTAGTTACTGTTCTCTCGTTGCTGAGACAAGTACCCAACACTCAAAATGAAGGAAGGAAAGGTTTATTTAGCTCAGTTACTAGAGGTTTCATAGTGTAAAACAGCCTGAATTGCATAGCAAGACTTCAAAGCCTTATTTGCTCAGGAGACAGGGTCGGTGCCTTCGTGCCTTCGTCTTTACCAAACATCTGTCTGCCTGAGGCAGCCTCAATCACAGACACCGCCACCCCACACTTCAGGGTCCCAAGGAGAGGCTGGGGTGCCACAGAGTCCAGGATGACTGGCTCAACACCTCCAAGAGAGGCCTCTGGCTGGTGTAGGGGGGAGCTCTATCTGCCAGCTTAATGGTTCAAGCCCCTCGAGCTTCACCCTGGTGGTCTGGCCACGCCCCTCTAGCCACTCGCTGCTCCTTGAGCCATATCTGCCCCATGACTTACATGAGGCTTAGGAGTGGGGGGAGAACTAGACACAAACCACAACAGACTCTAAAGTCTTTCTTTCAAAGTCTCATCTAATGATTACTTAAATCAGAAGTGCATGTGTCTCAAATGATGTACACATTCATCCTGAGACAAATTTCTCTGCAGTAATGAACCTGTTAAATCAAATAAAATGAATACTTTTAAAATACAGGAGTGGGACAGACATAGGGTAGACACCTCCATTCCAAAAAGAAGAAATGGGAAGAAAAGAAAGGAATAGTGGATCTCAAGCCGATCCAAAATATAAAGTAAAACCCCTTCCTCTCCAGCTCAACGCTGTCTTCCCACGGTTGTCCCTTTGAGCAGAAACCATCTGTCCTGCTGAAAGCAAGGCAGCATTTCTCATTTTTGAAGTCCAGGAAACAGGCATCCGTAATCATATCTGCCTTGGTAGTCATTCTTCCCTTGTCTTGAGGAAAAGTGCATTATCCCTATAGTCCTCTTGCAAAAATCTAAGAAGTCTGAAAGATTGTCCTAATTTCTTTCTCTCTCCATCACATTAATGGTTAGAATTTCAACCTGAGTTCTGAGAGGGCACAAACATTCCATCTACAGCCCCTTGCCATGTAAGAATCTCCCCAACCAACACCTATTAAGACTAAAAGAGCATTGGTATGTGTCAATTACAAAACATAAACTGTAAAAACATTCAGTAAACATTGGAACTCTTGATAGTGAGATCTCATGATGCCTGAAGGCCAAGCATCATCTTTTTTTTTTTTTTTCTTGAGAGCAACATTAAAAGACTTGCTTTGTGGCTTCACACATGATGGCGTTTGATGATTGCAGCTATCATGAAAGAGGTCCTATTGAGCTCATATTATGTATAAGGGATGCTGAAATTTGGAGGTATGTGACTAAGGTGGCCGAGTCAGCAAGCAATGGGATCAAAGTTTGCATTCCTGTACATGGCTTCAGAGTCCACATCAGACACTGTGTCACTGGTGACACAAGGGTGAACATAAGATCAGTCTAGACATTGAAGCTCGCTGTGAGACAGCTTTCCCCTTCAATTTTCCCATTATCCTGACAATGTCCAAATGGAAGTTCAGTACTTTGTGTTTCTGTATCTTTTTTAGCATTTTGTATTTTCTATTGTTAATAAGAAAACACCTCAGACACAAAACATTGGGCTGGGAAAAATGTCTATCTATAATTTTATGATTTTTAAATTTTTCACTATGCATTGTTTTACTTTGCTCTTCTATTTATAGAAATACAAATTTTTCAACAGTGGTAGTAATGTAAAGCTTTGGTATTTAGATATGTTTACATTTTAATGTATGAGTTCAAGGAAAAAATTATATAAATACAACCATTAATGATATGGGAAAGATTGATGTTAGAGCAACATGGGTTTTTTAAAAATGTGATGCTACAAATTCTTAGGACAGTATTAATGCTTGAACAATATGACATATAATTCTTTCCTCTAGGATTTCACCACATTCATCCTGTGCTAATAGACCGCTGCATTTGAAAAAATATGATTATTGTAACTCAACAGTGTTTTTCTTGCTTGAGAACTTATTGTTTTCAATTTTGAGGAATATGTAATGAATATATCAGTGAAGAAAATAGCAAGAATTTGTGGAGTTTGCCTTTGTGAAGGAAAAGGAAGAGAGACAATTAATAATATACCTAAGTAGTGAGAAAGCAATGTGATCCATGCATTGAGACAAAAAGGATTGGAAAGCAGGAACATTGGGATTTCACTGGTGTAGTTGAGAAAGTAACATTTAAACAAAGATTTGAAGATAGTGAGTAATGGTAATGAGAGGTAACTTCCAGCCTGTTCCAACGGAGGAGTGTTCCTGGGACAGTCAGCTACATCGTAACTAACTAGAGTGGATAGTATAAAGCAACTGAGTGGTAAGGGGAAAATATCCAGAGGCCGTAAAACAGCAATGATCTGTCTTTTAAAATGTCACATAGTCAGCTGAGTGTCAATGCACTGAGAAGGGTAAGGATGAAAGTAGGGAGCCTAGCTGGAAAGAGATGACAGTAACTTAAACCAGGAGATGGAGAAGTGTGGTCAATATCTTATGTAGGTAAACCATTTCTTTAAAAAGTGAATGTAGACTGTGAAGTAGGGCAATTCAAGATGAAATATTTGAGAGAGAATACTGCGACAAGAGCACAAATTTGCAGTAGGTTTTGGCTCTTGGGTAGCCATATCTTAACAAATCTTCAAAGCTCCACACAATTAATTCAAGAGAAAAAACCTCTAAGAGGGGTTTTTCTGTATTTCCAAGTAAATCTAACTGATTTACTTCTTGCTAGCCTTTGCCATAGTGCTGAATTTTGGATGTTTGCACACACATAGGGTTTGTGTTAATTTCCAGGTTTAAAAATCATTCATTAATGGCTCAGTTGTAATGCAGCACCATATTTTCCTGATAAACAGTTCTTCTGGCAGTGATGTATGTGAAGTTATTTCAACAACAGGTGACAGATAAATGCAACCACTTTCTCCTCATCCATCTGTGAAGGCCGTCTTCAGCATTTGTTAAGCAAGGCTGCATTGGTTTCATGCCTTAATGTGGTTTTTTAAATAATATAGTTATATTGTCATTTTATAGGATTGTGTATCTAATGTTCTGGGAATTGTTTCTTGCATTTACTACCTCATCTGATCCACTTGGGATTTGCATTTTGAATTCATTTGTTCATTCCTAGTTACTATGACTTTTCATATTGTACTGATGAGATTGGATTGCTATTCAAGAGGATGTGACTAAACACCACTGATGAAATGTCAGTTTGGGTGACTTGGCAAAAGACATTCCACGTGCTAATTATATATTCATCTTTGGCCATGTGTCAGGCACTGAGATCCAAATGATGAGCAGATACCGATGCTACCACAAGGTGTACTATTCAGGTGAATGATGACAGGCAATGATCTTAACAGTGAATGAGAGACACATGGGTGGGTTTCAAACGTGTATCCCTTGTGTATATGAAAAGAAAGATAATCTGTATGAGCTCTCCATACATGCACCATTTTGCAAGAAGCATACCATTAAACTTTTTAGCAAAAACATTCAATGTTGTGTTCTGTTTCACCAACAGGTAAAGTGAGTGTTCAAGAAAACACTATAGGGTTGCAGAGACAGCTTAGCAGTCTCTAAGTGCCTGCCTAGGCAAGCACAAGGACGCAGGTTCAATCATTGGCACCACATGCTGTGCCTGCCCCACCCCCGGGCATGCTGAGCTGGCCACTGAGACCAGGTGCGGTGGCACATGCCTGTAATCTCAGCTCTGGGGAGGCAGAAAACAGGAGGATCACTAGGAGCTTGAGCTGCATAGTGAGACCCTGTACCAAAAACATAAAAAAAATAATTTAAAAGAAAACACCGTACGAAGTCAACAGTTCCCTTCTATCATGTTCAACCAAAAGAAAGAAACATATTCACACAAGGACTTGTAGAAAAAGGTTCGTAACAGTTTTATCCATAATAGCCAAACTGGAAATCATCCAAGTGGCTTTCAGCTTTTGAATGGCTAAACAAATTGTGATACATTCATATAATGGATACTACTTATCAACCAAACAAAGTAGCATGGATAAATCTCATAAATCTTCTACCATATGAAGCCAAATATTAAAATGTGCATCCTGTATCATTCCACTCATTTTCCTTGTTTTGGGTTAAAAACAAGGAAAATGAAGCTGACATAAATTTGTATGGGGAGAAACTTTCTCAGATTATAGGGATGTTCTGTATCTTGATTTCATGATTGTTTATGTTAGCATATACATTTGCCAAACTCATTTACCTATACTTTAAAAATCTTTGTTTTACTGTACATAAATTATACCTTTCATTTAAAAAATAGGGAATAAAATTTTCAGATTAAGCAATAGGAAAGTCATATTAAATAATTTTAATCTATGTAATACAATGTTGTATTTGTTTGTTCTACACTTAAAATTGGTACTGCTATCATATATATGACTTACCATATCCAGTTAGTTTAAATTGTTACTTCTATTTCCTTCTTCCTCATTGAACTATGAAGTCACTAACCTATCTTTATGAATAGTATAATGAATTTATTAAACATTGTACTAGGGATCTGTTATATCACTCACCTAGGAAAACTGTACAGGGCACCAATGATGTCAGCCTAGCATTACTTGTTCTGTAACTACTGTATACTTGTATCTTGCTATATTTGAGTCCAAGGGTAGCCCTTTCTTTTTTCATATTAGTTTCCTCATTTATTTATACTATAGGTCTAACTTTAAAAATACATTTTCCTGTTTCAGTCCCAAATCAGCATCTTTCTTTGTGGTATAGTTAAATTGGGCTCAAGACTAACATTAAGTACTCTAAATCACAATAATCATTATGATAAAAATATAGGAATTGTTTAATGGATTTTATTCACTCTTTTCTATCATGCAGGGGGGTTGCATCATGTTAGTTATCATGCTTAAATAAAAATATTTATGTCTTACTCTGCTACTTTCTGTAATCTACTTGCCCATTGTTGCTTCGCCTCTAGAAATATGTATGAAAGTGAAAGCTTGCTCCATTGGATGAGCCCATGGGATGCTCACAGAGGCCTCTGTACCAATTGCTTTGGATTACTTTGTCCATGTTACTTATCACAGCTTGTTTCATTCCTAAAATGTGCCAGTCAGTCACATGTGTAGAGAAGTGGATTTCTATTAGTGGTAAAGCTAATAGGTCTTGGAATAAAAGGATCATCCTTAACAGTTCCAAGTTTGGGTATGTACGAGGTTCATCCATTTATGTCCTCCTTGGTTGGACCCCAAAGGAATTGCAAACTAAGCAGAAAGGGCATGCTGGTGTTTTCTTTAAGATGGCTGTTGTATTTTTTTCTCTTTTACCTTTCTAAATGCAGGTCTCAGAGACTGAATTTTTGGATTCTTTTATTTAACAACCCAGCAATAGAATTTCTGAGAATGATTCCAATTCTCTCTGTTTAAAATTTTATTTTATTAGTACTTGTGTGTAGTACATAATGTTTACAGTCTCTGCAGGAAACTGGTACATAACATGTTTTAATTCCTTTTGTCATCCGCTTCCCTTTTTTCCTCCCTCCCCTCTCCATTCATCTCTTGTTTTTGCATTTTGTTTGTTTGTGCTTATACCCATTTGCAGTAAATAATGTTTACATTTTTTGTGTGGAGCAATTTTTCTCATTTAAAATGAGATATAATGTATAACTTTACATTATATACAGAATCATCAACGAGCAGTGATGGTCAGGAATTAACAAGAAAGAAAAGCTCTGACTATGGAGACAGAGTTTATTGGGTTCTGGTGATTTCAAGAAGACATCCAGAAGTTCTAGTGTGGGGGCTGGGG
>NDGN011421337.1:0-13254 GCA_002564285.1 Tympanoctomys barrerae
ACAGCAGATTTCTCTTCACAAACCATCAAGTCAAGAAGAGCATGGAGCAAAGTACTTCAAGTTCTCCAAGAAAACAAATTCCATCCCAGACCGCTATACCCTCTGCAAAATCTCTTTCAATTTTAATGGACAAGTGAACATCTAAAGAATTTCATGATGACAAAGCCAACCCTTCACAGACTACTAAACGATGTTCTAGAGAGGAACCAAAACAACCAGAATTCCATGAATGAGAACAGAAAGATTCCAGCAAATAGGGCATACAAACACAGGAGAAAAAGGGGTATAAAACAGTAGGTAAATAGCATGTCAATCATAAGTCAATACATCTCAATTCTAACCATCAATGTAAATGGACTCAATTCATAAATTAAAAGAAATAGACTGGCAGAGTAGATTAGGAAGCAAAATCCAAAAATCTGCTGTATAGTAGAAACACACTTAACTCATAAAAAATTCATAGGTTGAAAGTCAAAGGTTGGAAAACAATACTACATGCCTCAGCACCTCAGAAAAAAATGGGTAGCAATACTGTTCACAGACTGTCTGAACTTCAAACCAAGAATGATGAAATGAAATAAAGAAAGCCACTACATACTGGTTAATGGAAAAATTCAAGGGGAAGAGGTAACCCTCATGAATATGCACTAACAAGCAGGGGAGCACTCAACTATATAAGACAAACCTTAATGGACATGAAAAATCTAATATCCAATACCACAGTCTTACCAGGAGACCTCAACAGCCCCTTACCCCAAAAGGATAGGTCAAGAGACAAAAAATTAGCAAGGAAGTAGCAGAGCTGAACCATTGCTTGGAACAAATGGACTTAGTGGACATATAGAGTGTCCTACCCACCCACAGCTGAATACACATTTTTTTCAGCTGCACATGGGTCATTTTAAAAAAATAAACAACATACTAATCCATGGGTCATGCCTGGGTATATGCAAGAGAACAGAAATTAACCCATGTATATTATCTGATTACAGTTCAACGAAACTGGATGTAAGTGATAAAAGAAACCAGAAAAACCCCATAAATACATGGAAATTAAACAACCTCCTCAACAATCAATGGGCTACAGATCAAATTAAACAAGAAATTAAATATCAAGAAATCAATAAAAATTCAAGTACAACCTAGCAGAATTTATGGGATGCAATGAAAGAAGTTCTTAGAGGAAAATTTATAGCCATGAACTCACACATTAGGAAAACAGAACGGGAATGTATAAATACCCTAATGGTGCACCTCAAACTTCTAGAAAGCAAAGAGCATACTAAACCCTAAGCCTGAAGATGGGAGGGAATTATAAAGATTAGAGCGGAAATTAATGTATTTGAGACAAAGAAAACAGTACAAAGAATTACTGAATCAAAAAGCTGGTTCTTTGCAAGGTTAAATAAAATTGATAAGCCCCTAGCTAACCCCATTAAAAAGAGGAAAGAAAAAACTCAAATACAAGCAATAAGCAATGAAAAGGGAGAAATTACCATAGACCCTGTGGAAATTCAAAAGATCATAAACAGCTACTTTGAAAATCTTTGTTCTCACAGATTCAAAAACACAAAACAAATGGACAGATTCCTAGAAAGGTACAAATTACCAAAACTGAATCAAGAAGATATAAGAACTGTTAATAACCCAATAACAGAAATTCAAGACATAATAACATGCTGACAAAGAAATGTCCAAGTCCTGATGGATTCACAGCTGAATTCTACAAGAAATTTATAGAAGATATAATCCCAGTGCTCCTCAAACTCTTCAATGAATTGAAAAGCAAACAATTCTCCCAGAATCATTCCTGCAGGTTAGTATCATACTGATACCAAAACCAGAGAAAGATGAAACTAAAAAAGAGTACTACACACCAATCTCCATCATGGACATAGATGTAAAAATCCTCAATCAGATCCTAGCAAATAGAATACAGCAAATCATTAAGAAAATTTATACCATGTCCAGGTAGGATTCATTCCAGGGATATAAGAATGGTTCAATATACACAAATCTATAAATTTAATACACTATATCCATAGAACCACGTCCAAAAACCACATAATCATCTAAATTGATGCATAAAACACTTTTGACAAAGTCCAACACTCACTCATATTCAATGTGCTACAGAAAATTGGAATAAATGGCCTGTACCTCAATCTGATAAAAGCTATCTGTCACAATCCAATGGCTAACATAATTCTAAATGGGGAAAAACGGAAATTTTTTTCTCTCATATCTTGTTGAAGACAAGTATATCCTCTATCACCTCTCCTATTCAATATAGTTCTAGATTCATTAGCTAGAGCCATTAAACAGGAGAGAGTAATAAAAGGAATAAGAATAGGTAAAGAAGCAGTTAAGCTATCATTATTTGCAGATGTCGTGATACTTTACTCAGAAGACACAAAAAACTCCACCAAGAAGCTACTAGAATTTATACACATATGCATACTAATTTTATACTTTCTTTTGATTGCTTTAACATTGAAAGCCTTATTTATCAGTTACTGAACATAAATAAATTAATTTTTCTATATTATCATGTTTTCCATTTGAATTTTATGAGATGCTTACCTCCACTTATTTGCTGCTACAATATGCATTTTGTAAACCATTTTGCACTGAACATTTACTATTTCAGGGTTATTGGACACTCTTAGGGGTAAGTATTGAATGATAGTGGCAGATTTTATCAAATTAGAATTTTAGAAAAATATTTTTGTGACAAGAGGAATAGATTGAGGTGAATACAATGCTGGAAAATTACATCAAAATCTAGTGAATTGAAAAACGAATTGAGATAGTGATAACAGGAACAGAAGACAGAAGTTAGAAATTTTTAAGATAGATGTCAAACTGATAGATCACCATTTAAGTGGTATTGTTTGAAAATTTTAAAACAAGGACATAGACTCAGTTTTCTTTTCTTGGAAAATCAAGCAGATGATTGATTATGGATATAGCCAAATGGATGTAGGAAGACCATCTTAAATTTGCAGTGCTCCAGAATATTTATATTAATTAAGATGTTAGATATACACAATGAGAAGTCTTGGAGAAATCATTCCAGAGATATGGAAATATGAATATAGAAACACCATTATATGACTAAGAATTGAATTATTAAGACATTGGATAAGATTGTCCTGTGAGAAGTAAAATCAGAATTAATAACAGATTGTGCATTGAGGAAAGTAGTACTTAAGAGGTTGGTAGACAAAAAATTATTCATAATGTAAATGTAAGTCAAGAAATACCAAAGGGAATTAAAGTTTGAAAAGAAATTGATCTTTTAATACAGAAGGAGAGAAATATAATGGCATACAAGTGATCAATAGCAAAATTAGGCCTCTCTGATATCTGAAATCCAGACACTGGGCAATAACAATTTGTCAGTGAGAAACACAGAAGCAGGTCACTGTGGATAGGGAAGGAAATGACCAAAAAATCAAGACTAAAGAAAAGTTGGAAAGATGATGCACAATGCAGAGGAAAGAAGAACAAAATTTGGATACCGTCTCTTGTTCCTAGGGCTTACAGGAGAGGAATCAAGCTCCCCAGAAGAAAAGTAAACAACCAGGAAAAGGAAATATAGGAGAAATGGAACCCATAGCTTAGGTGAAATGGAAAATTATGAGGAGATTTTGCACTGAGGGGACCATTTCTACACAACAGGTGAGTGGAATTCAAGAGTGGGTACCACCCCCAGATGGCCGCAGAATGCTAAAATTCAGTTCTTTGGGGCAGGGCTTATTTATTGGAATCTAGGACTCTGAAAAACTAGAAATCAGCTTTACTTCTTGGGTTCCAGTGTTACTTTCCCACCCTGACTGAGTGAGAGATGGCCATAAGAGACAGTCACAGCCTGTGAGCTCAAAAAGGATTCCCTGAGAACTTTAAAATCAGGCCTTGAAGGACACAGGCCCCCAGCCCTCACAGTGAGACATCAGGCCTGGATTGAATTGCATTCAGAAACAGATTGGTCAGAATATGCCTAATGACATAAGGTATGTGAACACCTGACCTGCAGATCTAAGGTGTGATTGCCTTCCCTGACCAGAACATCAGCAAAGACAAATATTAGTGTGGCCTGAAGTAAAAAGTGGAGTTTCTAGTATAAGAAGTTTACCCCACAAACCTAAATCAACAGGCCTTAAGATAAGGTGAAGATAACTGAGATGAACTGCACTCCAAAACTGTGGAACACAGAAGGAAACCACTCATTAAAAGTCCAAAGAAACAGTGCCTTTTGCCTGTTTTTGGACTCAGTTTTTCTTTTTCTTTATTTTTTCTCTTGGTTCCATTTATTTTGCTCTATTTTTTATCCTACATGTTATATATTTTTAGTCTTGTTTTTTATTATTATTACTATTATTGATATTATTTTGTATTTAAGACAGGGTCAACCGGACTTACAGGGTCTCACTGCATAGATTGGACTCAGTGATTTGCCTATTTTCATCCTTCCAAGAGCTGGGATTACAGGCACACACCACCATGCCCAGTCTCAATGGCCTTCTCACTGCACCCTGGGGATGGGGCTGGCATGGCAAGCTCCTGGGATTGAACTCCTGGCCCCTGCATCTGCCTAAGCAGGCACTTTAATCCGCTGAGCTATTTGGTCAGCCATATTGGTTTTTTTTTTTTTTATCTTAAATTTCTTTTTTTTTCTGTTACTTGTATCTAATTCTATAAATTCTTTCACTCCATAAAAGGATTATTTGTATTGTTTTTCTTTCCTTTGCATCTCCCAATTATTTGTCATTTCCTCCCCTTCTATTCATAATACTCTTTATCATTAGTAATATAATCAATACCTTATTAATCTGTAGACAAACCAAAGTCTTGGAATGAATTATTTGTGGACTGTTAGTACCACTGTTGAATTATTTTGCATCATTAGTGGAGGTATAATCATCCCATCTAATTAATACTTGCTGTATGTAAATATTTATTTACCATGGTGTTTATTCTATAATTATAGATTTCTTTTCCAAGATTAATTGTGGCATATTTTTGGTTCTTTCCATATATTAATACCCAGTGTGCCTTGGATAATAGTCCTATTGTGGATTTTTTGATATCACCAGTTCTAGTATTTGTTGTTATTATCATCATTAATATTGCAGTACATTACCAGAGACTTGGGGTTTGGTCCAATGACACCGAATCCCTCCTCTCATATTAACAGAGGTGATCAGACCTTGGGACAGAGGCAAGATACTGTGATTTTTCATACCCTGAGTATATTGCTAAAGAGATCTCCATACAAGCAATGAAGGCTTTCTAGTATAAGTTACCATGTACCTAATTATAAAACAAAATAAATTAATAGATACATGAAAGACAAAGCAATAAAGTACCTCACAAACCTTCAAGCTCTCCCAAAAGTGAACCATGAAATATTGAGGGGGAGGAAAATGAAAACCACACAGCCAAATTAGTTGAAAGGATAACAGAAAATTTACAAAACATAAATGAATTGCTTCAGGAGCTCACAGAAAATGGCAGTAATAAGACAAACAGAAAACTTCTAAAAGACACTAGAAGAACTAAGCAAAATGATACAGAACGTGAATTACCAGCTTCCAAATAAAATTTTAGGAGTTTAACAATTACACTGAAAGTAAATATAGCAAACTGACCCATGGGAGCACAGAATGCCAGTATTAGAAGATAGGGACACTATCCAAAGCCGAACACTCAGACATACATTAAAATTGCTAAGAGAACGTGGCTATGGATTCAGTACTGGCTAAATGATACAAAGAAGACTCATCCAAGATTAACTGGTATAAGTGAAAAATCAATGCACAATATAAAAGGCATAAATGATATGTTTACCGAAATAATAGCCAAAAATTTCCAAATATTGGGAAAGAATTAAGCATGCAGATAAGTGAGGCATGTATAGCCCCCAAGTACTCATGAACAAATCAGGCTATCTCCATGTCACAGCACAGGTGTAATGCTGAAAGTCCAACACAGGGACAGAATTTTAAAAGATTTTTTTTTAAAAAGAAGCAGATCAGTTATAACAGTAAACTCAAAGAATTACAGTACTGTTCTCAACACAAACCCTGCAGGCCAAGATAGGTTGGAGGAATTGTGTTTCAAGTTCTACAGTATAACAATAACTTCCAACCCAGACATATCTCCTGTAAAATGTTATTTCAAACCTGATGGACAAGAATGTGCACTATCACAAATACTGTTCAACATATAATTTTTCTTAAAAATGTATCAAGCATTCAGATAAAATAAACAAAAGGTCTATGGATAGGAAAGGAAAAGTCACATTATTATTTGCAGATAACATGATCTTCTACACAGAAGCAACAAAAATCCCACCAACAGACTCCTGGGGATAGTAACCAAATTCAGTAATGTAACAAAGTACAAATTCACTACACAAAAATCAATAGTATTTCTGTAGACCAATAATAAATTCATTGAGAAAAAATTTAAGAGAAGACTGCTTTTTACAATAACACCAAGAATAATTAAAAACCTAGAAATTAACTTGACTAAAGAGTTTAAAACTTCTACAATAAAAACTACAGTACCCTGAAGAAGGAGAGTGAAGAGAACCTCAGAAAATAGGAAGACCTCCCCTGGTTCATGGGTAGAAAGAACTAGCATTGTCAAAATGGTGGTAATTCCAAAATGGTTGTACTTCCAAAACGGTTGTACAGATTGTAAATAAGCTCAATAAAAAATACCAGTATGTTCTTGAGAGAACTAGATAAAACAATCTTGGAATTCATATGGAATGAAAAGAAATCTAAATCCAAGAGATGGAGCAAGAAGGAGAGAGGAAAGAAGTAGGGGCTAAAAACTTTACATATCTCATATATGTGCAAACTTACCACAGTAAATGTATGAATTATTATTTTTTTTTTTGGTACTAGGAGTCTAACTCAGGACCTTTGTGCTTGCCAGGCAGGCAATTGTGCTGCTGAACTATATTCTGGATCCCTCACAATGAAAATAACCATTATTTGGTACAAGCATCTACTAATAAAAAATAAGTAGGTAAAAATACTGATTAATCTGAATTATCTTAGATAATTGATAATTTACAAAAGTGTGTAGCTCCAATTATAAAATATTAAAAATTCTATTTCATAGAAATATTAAAATGATTTCTTTTAAGAAGAAATGTTTTGGAGAAACTGATCAATATGGCATGATTTTTTAAAAAAATTAGGAGAAAAAGAGACTTATTATTATTTAAAATGAAATAATGAGGTCTAAGAATTAAGGCAATTAGTAAAGGGGCTAGATGCAAAATTTGTAAGTCCAACTTTCACACTTGTATTAATAGCAAAGTAATATCTTTAAAATTCACATAGTGATTCAGATACGGTAAACTATACGCGTCGCACCAAGAGAGCCATTCTGGAAATGCGGACCTCAACATTGCGTCAGTTTCATCACTTGAAATGTGATCAGCATTGGTCTAAAATTGTGTCACAGTCAATATAAAAACCATACACAAATCAAAATATTTACATTCAACTCTGCTCTTTAAATGGTATACAGTTTTGCTGACTTCCATGCATGATAACATAAGAAATAAATGGGACTTTTCAGACTCCATGTAAAGGAGTATTTTAATTAAATACACGTTAGCTAAATATTGTGCTCTCCTTCAGATTTAACTTTTTTCTCTTTGGTAACTAAGGTGAAGACGGCTGGCAGGAAGACTTTTCCAACTGACTTATCAACGTGCAGTGCCGGACATTTCTATTGCCGGACTGGCGAGACCTCAAGCCCTAAATGGAGGTCAGTAGATTAAGTGCTATTGGGGCATGGAAACTCTGTGTAACACTGTATTCATCACAAAACGTGTGACTTGCCCAAGTTCCTTAAAAAACCTGTGTCTCAATTTCCTAATCAATAAGATAGAATAATAATATATAGCTTCAGTCTTATTAAAAAATAAATTAATATATTATATGTATATCTATAAATAATATCCTCTTAGAAGCACTGATAAATTACTCTACCTGTGGTTGGTTCAGTCTGAGTGCAGATCTTTTATAGAAATGGAAATGAAAGAGTGACCTATAAATATGGAATTTTGGTGATCTATAAATATGGAACTTAACTCTAATGAATCAATTAAGTTAAAGAGATCGCTTTCTCTTTATAGATTACTCTTTCATTTCTACCACTATGAATGATCTCAACTCAGACAGCCAACCACATTTAGAGTAATGCATTAGTGCTTCTAAGATGATATTATTTATAGATATACAAATAATATATTAATTTATTAATAAAGCCGAAGCTATATATTCTCATTCTATCTTATTTAATCGGAAATTGAGACACGGGTTTTTTTAAGGATCTTGGGTTCACAATTTGTTACACAATCGTGTTCTTAACAGTCCTATGAGTTTTGAATATGATGTATTATAGTTTAGAGAAAAAAGTTCAGGTTCAAGACTGAGAATAACTGATTGTGCTAATGTGATCCAAGCAGTTGTTTATGTCTGCAGAAATATTAAATACCTCAGTTTAGCATTTTATGTTTATATATAAGGCATTATATTTTTGACTAGAGTATGTAAGAAACACTTTTGAAACCTAATGCTAAGACATACTTGATGAAAACTGTACACATTTCATTTTTTCTTTCTTTTTTTTTTTTTTTTTTGCAGTACTGGGGATTAAACTAAGGACCTTGAACTTGCCAGGAATGCACTTATTCTACTGAGCTGTCTCCCCAGGCCAAGACTGTATGTATTTCAATCTATAGTTATTCTCCAGTAGAATTTTTCAACATTCTAATTAACATATAACATTCTAATTAAGATATGATTGAGGATGGGGCTATCCAGAGAGTAACAGAATATCCTTATTGTCTTTATGAAACTAATGAGAGAATTCAGCCAGTTTGATGAAATTAATATATGAAGAAATATATCCCATCATTAAATGCATTCCTGTACTTAATGTGCTAAATATACACACTTAAAGATATATATCATGAAAATGTTAATAGATAATCACTACTTTTTCAACTGTCATATTTCATGAAAATTTTATTAGTTATTCAAAAGCATCTTCATCATCAGCCTATTGTTATTTCACATAAGTTTTTGGGTACTATGGTAAATTTCCAGAAAGCAATAGCTTTTTCAGTTATTTTATGTAAAGTCATTTTTTAGTCTGATCTTAAATTACAAAATTGCCTCCGTGTAAGTTACTAAGACATTTGCATACAAATGAAATATGTTTGCAATCTGTGAGATGTAACTCCTTGTGTTGCTTTAAAAAGTATGGATTTAAAGTAATTCTTCATCTATATTTCCACACCTTTTTGCTGAAATTTTCCCTCATGCCATCTTGAAGCATTTAAAATCTACAAGTGTAATGGAATTTTATCTTTAATATTTTGTTTTAGGTCCCTGAAAAATAACTTGATAGTAAATAACCATAATATGTCATCACATCTATTTAGCATTATTAGAACTTCAATTTAGTTTGTATTCCATTTTAAATTTCCCCTCTGTCACACCAGATCTCACTGAACCTTCTTTTTTGTGATCCAGAGTCCTGTCTGGGCTTTTGAATATTTTTAATCTATTTCATGAGACATTGTATTTATGCCTTTTTATTTTGCATTTCTGTTAGTACTAATAAATTATATATCTTTGCTACATGTTTACTAGCCACTTTTGCCAATTCAGGTGTTGTAGGGTTTTTTCTATTGGGAATATTTTATTTCAGTTTTGGAAGTTCTTTGTATGATAGGAAAATAAACTTTTCTTTCATGAAATGTTTCCATAATTTCCTGATTTATCATTTATATCAACTCTGTTGAGTTCAAAATCCAGTGTATTTCAATATTTTAACATTTTCTTTAGTTGCTTTCAAGGTGTAAGTGATAGAAATTTCTCTAAATAGCCAGGTATTAATATAATGTACTTGTAGTTTGTTACAGAACATGTAATTTTATTTTTCATATTTGCATTTCTGAACTGTTTGATGTGGTTAGAAATATGGACTCTTTTGTGTATGTCTATCCCTTGTCCCAAACCATTTGTTATGAAATCCAAGGACGCCACCTTTATCACAGAAGCATTTCTTGTTACACACACTTGAGTTTCCCTGGACCATCTGTTCCTTTGCGTTGCCTCTCTGTTCCTGCGCCAGCAGCGTGATGTTTTAATTACACAGGCTTTATGTTGCCTCAGTTCTGGCAGAGTTAGTTCCCCCTCAGGGTTCTGTTTTTTCCTGGTTATTTGTGCTTGTTTACTTCTTGGTGTATTTAATTTGCTCTTGAGAAATTAAATACACCAAGTCCAGAAAAATACTTGTTTTAACAGCAGTTGCATTAATTTTAAGTATTAACTTGAGCAGATTGTCTGTTTAATGACAAGCCATTTTAATGACTAGATGTCTGGTTTCTACCTTTGAGGAAATAGTTTTGCAGTTGCTCCCTTAGGAGTCTGACTTTTGGATTCAAAGGGGCATCTACAATCATCTGATATTGTCAATTCTTAGCTGGTTGAAATATGTGTCCAGTAAAGTGTGTTGAAATTTGTCAAAGTACTTTTAAATGTTTACAAAAATTATTTTTCCTCCTTAGTTTATACTACATGGCAAAGTTTTACTTAATGAAATTCCTAATACTACAGCAAACTTATATTTCTAGGAAAAAATCAAGTAGATCACAATACATCATTTTAAATTGTTTACATTGTATTTGACTACATTTTGATGGGATTATTGTTTCATCAATTTTTCATAAGGTGTTTGCAAAGTATGCCCTTCATCTGATTGTAACATAATGCTATAGTAACAATATAAAAATACATTTTCCTCTTTTCTACTATATTTTCTAACCAAAGTTCATAGAAATGGGATAATCTTGTCTCTGAAAAGTTAATATAATTCTCTTGTGAATCCATTTGTCTTGAAATCTTTCTGGAATATCTTTTTTGTCAGTTTCCCTAGTTCTGCCGGGGAAATTATTCTATACTACAGTTAAATTTACCAAATAATACTTTCCTTGAAAATCATTCATTACATCTATATTTTCCAATTTGTTCTTGCGGCACCATATAAAGTAGACTTTGATGGCTTTAAACATATTGTGTTTGTAAATTTAATTTAGCAAATGACATTTTAGCCATTGCTATTTTTATTTTTTGCAAAACATGCAAATTTTTATATAGTCAATTTTAATTTTCTTTCATTTATTTGCTTTTATCTTCATTTTTCTTTTATAAGCCTATTTTTATTAGCTTTTGAAAATTTGATTTATGTATTTATGTTGTTTGAGGTATTTAAAATTTAGATTTAAATCCTGATTTCCATCTAGTAATGTCCCGTAGATACTAAGATATAGAATTTTCAATGCATTTTTAACAATTTCTCCAATTTGCTACAATATTTTAAAAAGTCAAACATGTTTCATTATTCACAGATAACTGAATATTGTTGATTCACATCTTTATTTAACCATGAACTGAAATTGTAGTTTTTATATTTATTTTTGGAAATAATTAAGATTTTTTGGAGCCTAAAACTTGTTAAAATTTAATGAATATTGTATGTATTGAGATGTCACATTCTTTAAAATAATATTTAATTTTAATTTTGTTACATTGCTACACATAACCCAGCCATTCCCTTAAGAGAAACCACTATAAATATATATATTCATATCTTGGTATATTGATATAATATATTTAGGTATATTGATGCCTATGTCCTTCTTCATTATCCATTGATCTTAACTTTATAGGCATAAATTCACAAAGCTAAGTAGTAGCTCTGCTAGAATTACAAAATAAGTTGCTTTGATAGTAGCTTTACACTTTCCATAACAATTTATTATACAATACTTTGTATTTATCAGTTTAAACTGTATAGTGACATTTATTTTTCTACTATATTTTTGGTAAATTAAATGACTGTGGTTGAAGCATTGTCTTTTCTTTCCCTTTTACCTTTTTTTTCTTTCTTTTTTTTTTAAACCAAGACTTCTTCCAGCCCAGGGTGGCCTTGAAGTCACCGGCCTCTGGCCTCAGCCTTCTACAGGTTGGGTTTATATATGTGTGCCATTGTGTCAGGCTAGAAGTTACAATTTTCATACAACAAACAAGCTAATATTTGAATAGCTGTAGCTATTATAAATTAATAGGTAGGCAGTTTTCTCATAATTTCATCTAGATGAAACAAAATTATCTTATAATGTACTTTTTATCTTTGGGGTGTGTTTTGTTAGAATTATCTTCATTAACAGATAATAATATTACTTATTTTTCCTGAGCCTTATTTGTATCTTAGAGACAGAGAAGCAAAAAGTAACATTTTAGAAGAAAGATATAGTCACATATACTTACTAACATATTAGTCATTTAATATTTATTTATTTATTTATTTATTATGTGTTTGGTATAGGATTTGCAGGGTCTACAGCATCTCACTATACAGTTTGAATTCGTAGGGATTCTCTTGTTTTCAGCCTTCCAAGCGCTGGGATTACAGACACATACCAGCAAGCCCAGTCTCAACCACTGTCTCAGCCCATGCCTGGGCCAGGACTAGGGCTGGCACGGTATGCTGGGAATCAAATCCCAGCCGCTGTGCTCTGCCTAAGCAGGCACTTTAGTTTGCTATCTGGCTGACTATTTGGGCAGCCCTTTTAATAGTCATTTAACCCAATGTGTTACTGGCTTCCCTCATCATATTAATTTTGCTAATTTCCAAAATTTCTGAACTATGTATTTATCTAAATTGCCAGCTTATTTTAGTCATCATAAATACAACTTTGTATTACATTTTCTTGATTTTTAACACATTTAGTGTAATGTGCTAAAATTAAATTAATTAAATTAAAATTAAATGTGTTAAATTTTCATGGTGAGCTATGTCTGATGCTGTTTTATGCCTGAGGTCTAATGGTCAATAAGACAGCAGAAATGTTTAGATAGATAAAAAGTGAAAGAAAATGAATACAATTTTAAATAGTATTAGTAGCTACAATAATTGGAAGCAGACAGATGATTGAATAAAGAAGTGTGGTATTGCCACACAATGCAGTACTGCTTTGGTGTAAAAAAAGAAAAAGATAAATGGGCAGGGCATATAGCTCAGTGCATTAGTGTCTGCATGGCAAGCACAAAGTTCTGAGTTCTAATCCTGGTGATGAAGAAGAAAAGGAAGGAGGAGGAGGAGGAGGAGGAGGAGGAGGAGGAGGAGGAGGAGGAAGAAGAAGAAGAA
>NDGN011421357.1:0-10047 GCA_002564285.1 Tympanoctomys barrerae
GTGGACCTCACAGAACAATGTGGCAACCCACTTCCTGAAGTATCTGGCACCTACATGCACCGTAAGTGGCAGCTGTAGTTGTTGTTCTCATTGTTGTTATGGGAAACAGCCCTGCAGGTCACACACTAAGAAGCATAAATAAATTAATTAATTCCAGGCTAGTGCAGTTCATAACTGCTGAGAAGATCATGATGAAATGCTGTGGCACAATGATGTGGGGGCAGATTTCTTGAAAGAGGTGAGTTTTGATGCTAGGAGATGCCTTATAGAATATTAGCCAAACTATCTCAGTGGAGACCTTAGGAATGATTCCTCAGGAAGGATTTCTAGGGCTGCTCAGCCTTTTTTTTCATCATGGTACATAGAGAAAATGGTAGTATCTGTTCTGCACTTCAGAGCCAATGACACAGGCCACTCCCAAATGGAAGAGAGGCAGCCAGGGCCTGCCCGGACCCACTCAAGCACATCAAGGGCTCAGGGCCTCCCACGCTGACACAAAGGTCATACCTGCTTGTGGCTCAGCAGTGTGCCACAGCACTCCTACAGAGGAGCTCAGATTTAGAACCAGCTCATCGATTGATGGATGAGAAAGAAGAAGCAGGAGCAGAAGTGACTCGGCTGAGGTTTCACCTGAGCCGGCACCAAAGGAGAGTGGAAGCCTCTGCGCTATGCTGTCTGCTCTCAAAGACAAGAAGACACGGGCCTTGGGAGGTCACCAAGCTCGATCAAAGCCAAAAGAGTGGTGTTGGCTGCACTCACAGCAGAGTCCTGGCCTAGTGCTATGTCTTGGCCCTGTGCTGACTCCTTTTGTGTCTTGTATCCTTCAGTGATACCCACCGCCCTGGGGGAGGGTGCTGTGTTAATAAAGTCGCTATGCCAGCCTTGCTGGTCACTACCAGGGCAAGACCAGGGAAGCCTGTTTTCCTGAGTGGTGCCTATCCCACTCACCTGAGCAGGGAGCAGGCTGGTGTGTGGCCTCAAACCTCCTCTACCCACAGCCTCCTAGGAACAAAGGAAGGCAATATGCCATGGAATCCGGCCACTCATCTTCCTCCCCTAGTTTTCCTACCTGTTGCATCCACAAGAGCAAGCTTGGAGCTTGGCCCCATGCCCCCTTGCCCATGTAGACCTTCTGCCTCCTATCTCCCAGAGGGCAGGATGTCAGCACTGCGCATCATAGACTTGTTGTTTGCAGTCTCTGGCAAGGGCTCACAGGAGCGAGAGCAACATTCAAAGCCGTGGATAGCAGATACCCAGCCTAATCACAGATTTCCTTGGCACCCACAGACTCGGGTCTGGGCTCTTCCATCTGGATCTACGAAACCCTTAGCCCCAAGTCTTTGGATAATGAGTTCGGTCTATTCAAATCATCCTCTGCCTGGTAGCTGCTTGAGCCAGCCTCAGCTTCTCCTCCAAGCCCTTTGCTTATGCCCTCTTGGGTGTCACCTCTCCTTTCTCATCACTGCCTGTCCCTGCTCCCCCAGACACCATGGCCCACCTCTGGCTTCTCCCTACACTGTGCCACCTAAACACAGCTACACACATTCAGATCAAAGAGTGGACATGAAAGCAAAATCTAATTTCTTTGATTTGACTTCGAGCAGGCTGCTGCATGATCTTGCCTTTGCCTCCTCCAGCCTTAGCCCCTGTCACTTCCTCTCCCGTTTACCCTGCCCAACCAATCACCTTTGACTTTGGGTGCTGACAGCTTGTTTCTTGGAGCACACCTCATTTTTCTCCTTCAGGGTTTTTGTGCAGGTTGTGCCCTTTGCCTAGGACACTATGGCCTCAAAATGCTACCCAACTCTCTACTCATCTTGCATATTTGACTTGATACTTGGCTTTCTCAGAAGAGTCTTTTCTAGCCACCATGCCTCCAGAGTAATCTTCCATCCTGCCATATCACCCTGATATATTCCTTCATAACACTTAAAAATGTTGGTTGATATATTTATTTTCCCCAAAAGCAAACTCCTCAAATGTAAACCGTGTCTTCCCTTCTCCATTATACCTGTGGCTGGCAATGTTCCTAGTACACACGCAGCATTTACTAAAAACCCAAGCAATAAAAGACTGAATGAGCTAGATACCCCGAATTTCAGCAATAGTGTTCTTGCTGACTAGCTTTGTGACTTGGACAGCCACTTCCCACCTTGGGACTTCAGACTCTTCTCTGTGCACTGAGAAGAAAAAGAAAGGGTAAGAGTATAGTTGAAGTCATCAGAAAGTGAGGGTTCCTCCAGTTCTGTCCCCACTTCAGCTAATCAGAGATCTTGAAGCCAGTATTAAGGGAAGCATACCTTACCTAAAACAAGCTCTAATCTGTACTTCCCAAAGCAAGGAACCAGTGAGCACAGATGAGACGCATTAAATGAGACCCTGTACCAAATACATCAAATGAAAATAAATGAATTTTATATGAGCCCACCTAAGACTCACTACTTCAGTGCTCTGTCCAAATTCCATTTGTGTATTAACATGCTCGGTGGGGAGTGGAGGGGACTAAGTCTACGGCAAGTCTTGGGTTTTATTTCAATGTTGCACCCCCATCCCTTCTCCCTGTATACAAAGTTCCTTGGCTCAAAGATAGCTCCGGATGTCCCTGTGGGCTACCCCGCTCACTTTCCTAAAAGACCAGCCCCAAATCCACTGTAGTATCTGAAAGACTCTGGAGTTCCTCATGTCTGGGGTGCTTATCTCTCAGCACCCAGGCTACCCCAGCTCCTCGCTCTGCAGGCTGGCTCTTAGAATTCTTGGTGTGGACGTCAGCTGTGGGTGTGTGCCAGGTCTCAGCCTCCGAGCCATATCACAAATGAGTCCTCTTCCTCCTTAGTCTTCACGGTTGGAGTGTTGGCCACGCTGCACCCCGGTGCTGAGCCTCTGATGGCTCCTGGGGGAGGTTTCACAAGCACCTTGATGTTGAAAGACTCTAGAGCTTAATTGGTCCTTTTTAATATCTTCTCTTTTCAGATTTAATCTCTATCACGTCCTTAGCAGTAGTCAAAAGCTAGGGACTAGGAGTTAAGGTTTCAATTCTGCCCTTCCCCTTCCTCTAGGCTGGACAGATCCTTCCTATCCAAAGAAGAAGTGAGGCCAAGGAGCAGTAGATCTCTTGGTTCTAATATTCTAGAGAGGCCCAGAGCAGGATGTAATAACCCCATTCTAAAGAAGATAAAACTGAGGTTCAGATCAGACGTGCTTCGCCTGGGATCCCAGAGCAGATGGCCAAAGAGCCAGCCCAGGCTCACTCTGCGGAAGCCTGTTCTTAAATTAATTCCCGGGAGCCGCGCTGCGCAGCACAGACTTAGGGCATTTCCATCCGCACCCATGAAACCGTGCGGGCTTGAGAAGCATGTATGTCTGCATCCCTCCAACTGATTAGACGGATCTCCTAAAGAGCAGGCGCCTCCGAAGCTCCACCTAAGGCCTCCGGGGCCTGGTACTGTGTGCAGTATCAAAAGTGGCCAGATATTTACCGGATGGAGCTGTTTGCTAGCAGGAAGCTTACCTCCCAGCTGGGAGCTACGTCTGAAGTTAACGCTGAAGACCCTGTCGTGGAGAGCAGGGGCTAGGTGCGAGGGGACGCTCCAACTTCTGAGGTTGCTGCCGAGAGCCAGCAGCAGGGGTCGAGGGGGTCGCTACAGACAACCGAAGGGCACCTGTGGCGCAAGAGAGCGGAGTAGCTGGAAACGCGAAGACGACATTTCCGAGGGCAGCCAGCAGAGGGCGCCTCCTTCCGCACCGCCTAAGACAGTTCCAGCTGGGCAGCTGCCTCATTAGCGCCAGGAGGCACCCCTGCTAATTACCAAACTCAAACTTGGGATTTGCATTTTTATAAAATGCTCACACAGGAGGCAAATCTTTTCCCTTAAAAAAAAAAATCAAGATGGATAGGGGGAGAAAAATCTCATACCAGTACATACTAATTCAATCTAATCTTGGTCATTTCAGTTTCCATAAGAAAGTGCTTTCATAAAGCTACAAAGCTAACATCCATAACTCTCCAGTTTCCCCAGACAGGATACCTCTGCATTAAGTTCCCCATTTATCTTCGGAGATGGCAAATCATCCATTTATAATGGGATCTAATAAAGCCAGCTCTCGTTGCAATTCCAGCTGCAGAAATGCAGCCCAGACCCGGGGATGTGACTGCTCTGGGCCTGTGATTGCTTAATCATGCTCCGGACCCCTGCGCCGGTGGGCTAGCAGCGCAGGGGGCGGGGCTTCCGCCTACCACAGGAGGTATGTTCGTGTTGGGGGTCACAAATAGGACCTACACGACTAGCGCCCTGTTCTGTCCAGCACACCCCATCCCTACACACACACAGATACACACTGCTCAGATTTGACCTGCATCTTACTCTTTAAGATAGGGAGTGCCCACCATTAAGGGCAGTTTTAGGTTTCAGGAAACTGATTCAGAGGCTCCACTGAACCAGAGGGACAAGATCTCCTTATTCCAGCATCAGGCCCCTGAGGCAGCCCCAAGGTGGAATGTCACAAGGAAAGTGTTTGCTAAGGAGCGTCATAGTGTCTATACCAGGATAGCAAAGAAGAGCAGGAAGCGAACCTAGGCAGTGGGCAAAATCCATCCTTCTCATAGCCCAAGGGCAGCACTGGCCAAGCCCACAGGGAGCTCCCAGGTCCAGCCAAGATGTCCAGACCCTCCTATCTGCATCACCCTTTTAGTGGACCTGGGCCAGCTGAGCAGGACACAGCGCTGGGCAGGAGGCTCTATGCAGTGGAAGTGCTCTCAGAGGGGGGCAAGCTAAGCACTTCCCTTGTAGATCATCAGGAGGTCCTTCACCGATAGGAGAGACGTGTGACTCTAGTTACGGGCGCCACTATGCCTGCAGAGTATCTGTGCACCTTTCCCTCCCTACTCCTTAGAAAATAAGGCCTACACCCGTGGGCACTTGTGCATAGGTTCCAGTACACAGCCAGACACTTTTGGGTGGTGGGGTACTTGCTCAGATCTATGCCTATGGTCAGGTGACATAAAAAAGTCCCTCATCCAGGCCTGGTCGGCCCCTGATTGATCAGCTACATGAAGTGGAGTGTCCTTGGGTAGGACGGACTTGAGGACCCAGCTGCGTTGGAAGCTGCAACGGGCTGAGGGGTGCAAACACTGACAGAGGCGCAGCCCCAGTCCTCGTAGGAGCGTTCTGGGCCCTATGGGCAGCGCTGTGCTGTGATGGGCACTGAAGGTATGAGGCTCACCCCAAGAGGAGCTCCTCAAGGGCATCTCCTTCCCTGATAAGAAGGCAGGGTTGGCACCCTCTGCTGTCTCAGATGAGTGGGAAGTGGCTGGCACCGAATCCCTGGCTGGGACAAGAGGGCCTGCACTGAGGCTGATGCCATTTCTGAGCTCAGTCGATGCTTAGCAGTTATGAATGTTAGAAATGGTCCCAGCTCCCACACAGGGAAGGGTCCTCTTGCCTCTCCTTCTCAAAGTCATTGCTCAGGGGAAGCCCGAATCTGCTTATTGTCTTCCCAGCACATCCACCTGAACCACGGCAGGCTGCTATCTCCGGGCACCTACAAGGAACACCTGGCCAGTGCTGGGCTCGGCACACGTGTGGGGGATGAACGAACGCTTGTCGGCACACCTGGCCCCCACCTCCAAGGAGCTCACGGCGTTTCCCTGTTTCTAATTTGCTTTTGCTCTTGTTGCCTGTGTGGCCAGATCCTCTGTGTGTTGAAGCACACGGCAGAGTGCCTGGAACAAAGCTGAGCTCCGCTGTCAGTTCTCATTCATCCAACAAGCATTAAGCCAACTCCTACGTTGTGTCAAACACGGGCGCTCTGGGCCTTGGCCCTCTGAAGCATAAAATGCTATCAGGCTGGAGGATGAAGGCACATGCACCCGCGATGACTATGATGCTAGAAAAGATGCTAGGTGCTTAGTCAGGAAGCACCACAGGCACGCGCTCGCCCACGTTTCTCTGCTCCTGCTCACAACTCACTTGTGTGTGTCCCCTAACGGGCCTTCTCTCCCAGTGCAGACATGGAGGCTTGGCCAGTCCATGAAACAGCTGTCAAGAAAATCAGCACTTCATCCCTCCTACCAACCCCTCCAGGAGAAGGCACACAGAGAGGGTTTTCTCAGTCTCACGCAGGGTGCCGTGTTTCCTGCTGCCCCTCAGGTCTGGGGGACCTTGGTTCTGAACCCCACCACCAGGAGGAGTTGGAGCCCCCTCGGCAGTGCTGTCTCCTTGGAGATGTCTGTGCCGGCGGAGTTGGAAAGGGGTGGCTCGGTCCCCCTCCTCAAGGAAGGCTCCAGTGCCAGGAAGAGTGAGCGGGAATCGGCAAAGCACGTTAAGCTTTCTGCCTGGAGCCGCAGGCTTAGCAGTGCAGATTACAACAGCAGGTGATGAGCGCGTGCGCTGCTGCTGTGGAGACTGTGAAAATCCTGTTACAGGGCAAAGGCGTTTTAGCTACAGCTCCAAATTTCAAAGAATGATTGAGTTGGAACGTGGCAGGTAGGAGGCAACTAGGGACCAAAGTTATTTGACTTAAACCGAGAAGCAGGCTGGCGAGGGCTGCGGGGGTAGAGAATTCCAGAGAAGGACCCAGGTGTGCCGCCCCGCCCCCTCCCCGGGGTAGAGCCTCTGTCCTCTCTCCGGAACACGCACTCGCCCTCTGCCGCTTCCCTTCCCTCTCCTGCCCATCTATCAGCATAAGGAGCCTTCATCTGCCTTAAACCTTGTGTTCCTCGCCAATGTGCAGCTCCTGGGGACCAGCGCCGAGGTTTCCTCGACCCTGGGGCTTTAGCACAGCTCCTGGCACACGTAAATGCTCAATAAAGTTTGCCGAATGATCAGTTTATTACCGCCTCAAAGGCGCGGCTCCCTTGTCTTGCTCTGCCTGTTTGCTAAATCCCCCCAACCCCGTCCCTACTGAGCGCTCCTGGAAACCTGCATCATTATGCTGCCGTCCCTGGTTCCTTGGAAAAGAAGTGGCGCCTGGCTAGCAGACCAAACTCCAACTGCAAATGAGACACTCGGGGTAAGGAAAAGAGTTTTAAAAGCAAGCCAGGAAAAAAAAAAAATGAGCCTTGAGTATTTGCTTTGCCCTATTAAGTGGGGAAAATGATCAAGTCACAGGATTTAAGTCTGTACATCTAAAGCCCCCCACCAGCACCTCTCACATCCCATCCTCTGCCCCTCAGTGCCTCTGATTTGCCTTTAACTGGAAGCAATTTGTAGTACAAAGTATTTGAGCTCGGAGGTCATTAAGGATCTGGGTTCAAAATACAGTTTTGGGAGCCACTTAACCCCTTCGCCATTCTGAACCTGTTTCTTCAGCTGTAAGTTCCCTGCCTTACATACTGTGCTGAGATGACATCTGTAAGAACCTCGGTGTGGTCAGCACACAGTAGGAATTAATCGAATAACAATGCATTGCTATTGTTAGAATCCCACTGCCCTGCATCCCTAAGAAACCTCGCTCACAAAAAGCGTGAGGTCTTTTGATCTGATTTGATCTTACAGGAGGGGCACAGTTACTCTTTCCCTTCTGTGGAATGGATGCTGCACTTAGAGGCCACTGGCCCCACACTGCTTGACTAAGAAATACAAAGAGTTGAACGGCAACCCAAGGACTGAGGCTGCAGCCCCGAACTGTGCTCCATACTGAGAAACTTCTCCAAAGGGGCCCTGGATTATTCAGGAGCCTCGTCCTGGATAGGGCTCCACCGTCTAGCACACACATACACACAAAAAAGAGGGAAATCTTTTGTTTTCTCCCTCCCCGCCTTTCTTCCTTCCCTGTTTCCGCCATGCAGTGATTAAACGCTTGCCATATGCTCAGCCCGCTAGTAGCAAATACACATGATATAAGAGATGGGGGTGAGCCAGTCCCCTCTCAGGGCAGCCTGCAATCCAGACCAGGACATGAAGAAGTGACCGATTCCAGCAGTGCCCATGTAGGGTCAGAGGCAGATGTTGTGGTCAGCAATGTCACAAAGCATGAAGAAGCAAAGCTCCCAGGCTTGGGAGGCCTGGCATGGCAGACAGAAGCTTCTAAGAGAACCAGCCCTAAGAAGGAGCTGTGCAGGGATGGACTGGGCGATTCTGGGAGGCTAATGAGTTCCGTGTCTCTGCAAGGTCCTCAAGAATGTTTGTGGGACCACCAGCAGCCCCTCCCCCAGCCCGAGACTCTCCAAAGGGACAACAGTTCCCTTGAAAGTCTGCTGCAAGAGAAGCAAGGGGATCCAGAAAGGTCAGCTCACATTGTCTCCAGAGAAACAGGAGCTTTGCTGAGCCTGGCACAGATCAGCTGCTCCCCAGCTCAGCTTAGCAGGGCTTCGGGCTCCTCACCTCACATAAGCCGTCCTCCCCTCCAACTGCCCATGCCTGGCTCCTCCAGGCCAAGATTTAGAGCAGGAGCTGCCTCTCCCTCCAAGAGAAAACAAAGGGGAAGGCACACAAAGACCATCTGAAAATCCCCTTGTTTGCTCTCCTCTTCTGAGTCTCTGCAGAACACGGCTGGCAGTGTCCCAGACAAACAGGGAGCTGGCCTCGCCTTTGCTGTGCCCTTTGCAAAGGCTCTGGGCTCCACCTCCTCCCCTGTGAGGTCCTGTCCTCCTAGAACAGGGAAAGAAGCCACAGATGGACCCCTCAAGCATCCTTCTCCCACCTCTGCTTTTGCTCAGTGCTATAATACTAACAGATCCTCAAATACTCCTGTGCTGGGAGCCCCCTTCATCAGCAGAAAGGGTGTCATCCCCAGGACCCTGCAGTTCACAAGAGGACTCATAGTGTTTGCCTCCTCCAGCCTCCTTATTTCCTGTCTCCTGAAGATGACACAGGTGTCAAGCCTGCAGTGACTGCCCAGGCTGGCCACCAACTGAACTCCACAGGCACCTCTGAAATTATGTTAAACTTGACCACCTCTCCTCTCCCCTTAGCAATACAGCTTTTGGAGCAGGTACAGCCCATAACACCCCAAGAGGTAGCAGAAAGAAGAGGAGGTGTTGAACTACATCAGGGCTGGGTTCACATCCCAGCTCCTGCAGGTGGAATGCGGCTATTAGCTTATGACTTAGACTCCTTGGGGTTCAATATAGACAAGACTCGCTCTCCTGGCTGCCTTAGAGCTTGAAGGACATGATATATGCAGAGGCTTCAGGACCTAAGTAGGAGCTTCATTTTCTTGCCCCTCTGAATAGCCTACTAGGAGTAGGAAACAAAGACCAGAATGAGCGTTCACAAAGAACAGAGGCTGAGTTCTATGACTTACCAGGAAGTGGAGGGCCAAGCAATTAGCATCCGTATCCCTGAGATCCAACCAAGTACAGGCTAACCAGCCTGCGGTGGGGGTCACATGTGGAATCCCAGCACTCAGGAGCTGAGACAGGAGGATCATCACAAGTTCAAGGCCAGCCTGAGCTGCATAGTGAGACCCTGTCTCAAAAAGACAAAAAAAAAAACAAACAAAAAACAAGCACAGGCTAACCTCGTTGCCCTAGAGCAGTCCTGACCCTACCAGACAGTCACCCTCTGGGTGCATCAGGGACAGAGGTGAGCGAGGCAGGAGAGCGGCCACTGCACAGCAGGGAGAGGCAGCCTCATGGAAATGGGAGGCATTTTCCAGCTGGGGAGCCAGGACCCCTTCGGGGAGCAGTCAGTGGTATCCAACGCTGTGGGCCCCATGGAGGGGCTTCCCCAGGCCTTCAGGACCAGCAGAGGTAGGCTAGCCTCACTGACAAATGGTCCTAAGGAAGTCCAAGGGCTAAATTCAAGGGACTTGAATGGACTTCAGACTTTTCTTTATTTTTTTGGCAGAACCGGGGATTGAACTCAGGCCCTTGCACTTGCCAGGGAAGTGCTTTATTCCACTGAGCCATCTCTCCCAGCCAAGTGTGGCTTGAATGGACTTCAGATGCCCACATATTTGACCAAACATTATCCTGAGTGTTCCTCCAGGGTGTTTCATGGTAAGATGAACATCTGAATTGGGAGACTGAGTAGAACATTGCCATGTCAGTGCGGTGGGCCTCACCCAAGCAGGAGAAGGGGAGACTAGAACAGAAAGGGGGGGGGG
>NDGN011421360.1:0-10641 GCA_002564285.1 Tympanoctomys barrerae
GAATAACCACTAAGACAATAATATGCAATGTATTAATTATTGAAAATGTGCTAGTAATCAGTTTTGAAACTGTCTCATTGCTCTTTGTTTCTCAATAAAATTATTTGAAAAAAAGAATGACAGGATGAGTCTGTTTGAATTGGAGTAAAGGGGAGCATTTTGAGGATTAATAATGTATCTTTTATTGTATAAAATTTTAATTTAGTAGTCACTGTTTTAATCATCTCTATACGTATTTTATGTGTTGCAGCAAATTTATATTATAGTATAAATTGTGCGTTTTACATAATTTTGGATGTTTATATTATGCATTAATGTTTTAACTGTAAAATGTTGCCCTAAATAGTTTTGCACTTATTTATTTATTTATTTATTTTTATTTTTATTTATGTTACTCTCAATTAAACTCAAGTCTTTTACAATGAGCTACATTACCAGTCCTTTTGAATTTTTTTTTTTCTGAGACGGGGTCTTGCTAAGACATTTGCTTGTCCAAGCTGGCCTCAAACTTGTGACCCTCCTGCCTCAGCTACCCATAGCCCTGGTGTTTGAGCAGCCTCAGGGAGGAAAGCACTCACAAAAATAGAGAACAACCATATGAGAAGCTTTTCTTGAGTATTCGAGACCAACCTTCTCACTTTGGATCAGGAATCCCAAAATGTCAGCAGCCTTAGGACTTTAATGACTCAAGGATGGCAAAGACAACATTGTTTCTTATATTGGATTCATTGATTTTTTTCTAGGCCTTTGGAAAATTTTACCATAATTAGGATTTTGGCCATCTCTTAGATTAGCTACAGGGGTTGCTGTCTTCTACATGATATAACTCAGTTGTGTCCCAAATTTTCTGATCATAGAGCTTGAATAGATGCTTGCAAAGATAACGCAGTGTCACTTGTCGCACAGAAATGTTTAATTTCTACATTTACCATGACATATTTTTAATAAATTGCAGAAATTTCTTTATTCTAAAAAAAAGTATACAATGTCAATTTCTTCATTTATATAAGTAATACACAGGGCTTCTTTTCTTGATTTATATTTTATCAGGTGACTTTGGAATGTGTGTCCCATCCTTTCCTTTATTTGATGTCTTTCCTAATTGGTGCCTTTTCAACATCTTCCACTTGCCTGTCCAGTATCCATGGCTGAGCTCAGAGGTTTAGCACCCTTTCCATTGGTCACTAATTCTTTCGGCCTGAATTTTGGTGTGATTCATGGAAGTGCTGTGCTCTGCTCAACATCAGTATTCTCTAGCTTCTTTTACAGTGACAAGTAGACATTTGACAAAATTCTCACCAGTGATGCATAAGTAAAAGTTGAGTTCCTTAAAACCATCTCTGAGGTGGAGCAGATGTGGATGTGAAGTGTACTCTTTGTGTCCTTTCCTATCTGTTCCTTTCTGCTGTATAAACTGTGGAGGTGATGGGCCAGTAACATAGCTCAGTGATCTAAAGTGCCTGTTTAGGCAAGCTTAGGCAATGGCAAGGACAGTGGTTCAATCCCTGGCAGCACATGCTGTGCCAACCCTGCCCCCAGGGTAGGCTGAGCTGGCCATGAGATAGATAGATAGATAAATAAATAAATAAATAAATAAATAAATAAATACCAGTGATGGCTCCTTGTCTTTGGTCTTCTTAGATCCATACTTGACCATAATGTGAAAAGAAAGCCCTCCTACACTATGTTGGGGACATACTCCTCCCAGATGTCCACCTCCAAATGACCTAACTTGGAGCTAAAAAAAAAAATTATTTATATGTGTTCAATGATTTATCATAACATAGGGTTGTGATTATCCAAGGCAACTCTACTTATCCTTTTCCCAAACACACTGATTCCACTCTTCTTGCCTCTTGTCTGCAGCATCTCTAGAGTACTTCTTCCTAAGCATCTTTGGCAAGTGTGATTAATGACATGGTGAACACTGCTGCCAGGTGCCATCCCATGGAATGCTAGGCTGGTGAAAATATGCTACTGTGTCTTATCTGCCCTAATCATCTTACCACTACTGGCACCTTACCACTACTGGGTCTTTACTAAATTCAAAGTGAAAATGAAACCAAAATATTTTAAACATATTATTAAAGCGGCTAGGACAGTACAAATGAAGACACTTGGGAAAAAGGACACCAGAGTTATGCAGAAAGTAACACAAACAGTGGGCTGAGTGCATAAAAAATGATGGGATGGATGCAATGGGTGATTCATGGCAATGTATTTTTCACTGTCACACAATTTAAAATTTTAAAAAAGCTCTATATTCTTCAGTTACATCTCATACAAACCTTTCTTCAATTACTCTGTCCTTTCCATGAGAACCATGGTTTAGAGCTCTTAGGAGGTTGTACACAAGAGAATCACTACGAGTCCGATCTAGTAGTGAGACCCTGAACACCCTGTAGACCCTTCCCTAAAATACACACACAGAAAAGAGAGAATCATGATTTATACTTATTCCAAATGCTTTATGTTTAAATAATATGAATTTAAAAAATAATCAGTGACAATATGGTCCCTTGTATGTTTTAAATAAAAAGCAATGTGATAAATAAGATAGGCTTCTTTGGTAGATTTAATCAATGTGTTCCTTATACTTTTCTAATGACCTACATACACTTCGAAGTGCTTCGTTGTGTTTTGCTATACATATTAATTTATTTTTCTCTTGTTCAATATGTTTTATACACTTGAAGGCCATATATTTTAATATTATATTTAAGCATCAAAATACTTTCTCAGGGCCAGAAAGACAGTTCAGTGGACTAAGTGCCTACTTAAGCAAGCACAGGAACCAGGATTTGATCCTCAGTACCACTTGCCATGCTGGCCCTACCCCCAGGGGCTCTGAGCCAATGCTGAGCCCAGGCATGCTAGTGGACACCTATAATCCCAGCACTGGGGAGGCTGAAAACAGGATCACTAAGAGTCCATGCTGTAGTGAGACCCTGTACCAAGTATATGAATTTTAAAAAGATACTTTCACATACAAGTGGGAGAGTTATCATTCCACATGGAAGATTCAGAATTCGCTAAGGTCCAAATGGTTGCTAGAAAAAGAAGGGAATTTATTTCATTTTAGGAACTTGAATTTTTAAGGCCATTAACAGTAAATACAGTAGATAAAATAATGCACAAATAATATGGCTTTACAAAACATCAAATGATGGAAAATATAACCACATAAGCTAATCATTACCATTTAATAAATATAAACATCTATTCTCTCTTTTCCATAAATACATCTCTTCTACCATGCTGAGCTAAATTTGCTTACCATATAGATGAAAATAATAGCACTTATAGTTTACTTCAATAGGAAAAAATTAAGTGACATGTTTCTGCATTCAAGATGTGCTTTAATAATTCTGAGCAAGAGTGAAATTTTGACTATATTTTAGAATTAACATCACCGATTGATTTTCCTAAGCCATAGAGCCAGTGCATCATGTTTAAAATTGAAAACTCCTAACTCAAAAGGGATGGTGCAGGCTGAGGGAAAGCAATTGGTATTTATCATGGTTGTATCAATAATGACCTGCATGTCTATTCCAATCCTTTCCCAAATGATACAGTGCTCACTATGCTGGTAGAAAAAGATACACAAACATGCAGCTGACAAACTCTGGTCAATATAGACAATTGCCTTAGAGCACCGTCTTTAGAATTTGAAGCTTGTTTTGCCTTGAGGAAAAAAAAACACAAATGAAGCATAAAACTTTGATTTTGAGTCAAGCAAGTAGACAGAAATCTTATTTTGCTACAGAAAGTAATTGGGTCCTGTCCCTCCGCACAGCATGTGTCCCCAGAGCTGCATTATTGCTCTGTGTCAACACCTAATAATCTTTCCATTTGCTGAGCCAATGGAGAGAAGCAGAAAATGTTCTTTCCCTAGTAAGCTCTCTTTGTGAACCATAAAGAATCAGTCATAATTAATAAGAGGGTCCTATATGCAGTTCCAAAAGTCCCCTTAGAGAAATTATATTATTTATTTGCATTCAACTTCATATGCCACGATTAAAATTACTTTCCATTCATATCTGTTAGACATTTTTGTTTTTTGTCTGGATGTTTTCTCTGCTAGAAAGTAAATATTGCCTGAACAGCAATCTATGACACTTAGGCACACCATAAAGTTCAACAAACACATGCTGAGTGAAAAAATAAGTAAACTACACTTTGAGAATACAGTTATTATGTGTTCACATCTTTACCCTCTTCCTCTAACTTATTCCCACTTCCCTGCTTATGGTAGGTACACGTACCAGAAGACAGAGAGAACAGAAGGAATACTACTCCAAAATTATTTTATCCATGAGGAAGGTGCAGAAGTATCATACCAACCTTGCTCTTTTCCACAAAGTTCTGGGAGGATAAAAAAAATATAGGTTTGTTTTCATCTAGGCATAACCTGGAAGTTACTCTTGTTCTCAAAAAGATGAATTCAGCATATTATTCTCAGACCACTGTGTTATAGGAGGCTGGTATTTCGCAGCACATACAGCAGGAAAAAAAGTTTCAATTTTGATTTTTTACTAAAGGGAATTTCAAGCAACAAAACAGAATATGTTTCTACACATAACTAGAAAGATCTAATTTAAGAAATAGAAATTCCAATGTGTCCCATGTACTATGTGTCAAAAAGACACTTCATCACTCTAAATACATTATTTTATACAAGCCTCATGAGAGCATTCTAAAGTACATGGGTCATGAAAACTTGTTGTTTTTATTTCCAAAAGAACGTGTACAGGAGGAGTTTCTATAAATTTTGTCTCTAGACCAAATGCTTAATGAGAATTCTTTTGTAGCCATAATAGCAACTGCTATGACTTGTACCTAGTTGTCTTGCCACCCAAGCCTCATGTAAATCATAGGACAGACAGGGATAGTGGAGCAGTGAGTGGCTTGAGGAGTAGGGCCAGAGGACCACAGCAGAGCCCCAGGGGTGGGGACAGAGATGTGCAAACTGTTAAACTGGCAGCCCGAGACCCACCCCCTTTCTTGGGGGTGTGGAGCGGGTCAGCCTGGTCAGGGCGGTGCCCCAGCCTCTCCTGAGGCACTGACCTTCTCTCCTGAGCAAATAAGTCTCCAAGGTCTTGATACATAATTCAGGCTGTTTTAAACTATGAAGCCTCCGGTAATGGTGAGCTAAATAAACCTTTGCTTATCCTCATATTGAGGATTGTGTATTTGTCCCCGCAACAAGAGAAGAGTAATTGAAACAGCAACCTAGTCGGTTGTGAATAAAAGCAATTTACTCTAAATGTGACTGCTCTTCTTCTCTTAACAATATTATGTAGCAATGACAACCCAAGATTGATGAGTTTTGTGATTTGTACTCCTAAAATGCATGCACTCCAAGGTGATATCCTTTGAAGATCCTTTGAGTGGTCATTGTCTCAGGAAGGTAGGTACTCCATGAATAATGTAAATGCCTTTGTAACAGAAAGCAAGTGACCCATGCACACAATTTGTAATAGTTAAATCATGGAAGCAGTCTGCTTGTCCACCAAAAGAAGAATGATGAAAGGAGGGTAGTATTTATGCACAATGGAATACTATTCTGCAATAAAGGAGGATAAATTTGCATCATTTATCATTTAGGAAAAATGATGCAACTTAAAGCCAGTCTAAGGTTAAAGGCCTCAAGCTCTGGTGCAAGCCCATGTCTGGAAGCTTAAAGGTTTGTACTGGAAGCCCACTAAGTCTGTGCTGAATATGTAAGTGGGACACCAAGGCCCAAAGGCAGCAGCAGAGAGCAAGAGACCTCTGAAAATGGGCAGACTTCCTTCTCTCCCTTTATATTTCACCCAGGATACAAATCCACATTTGATGCTGCTGTGATCCAAACCAGATTTCCCCTCTTCAATTTGTAGCTAATTAGCTAATCATCCAGACACACCCAGAACTGTGTTCCACTCATCTTCTAGGAATTTCTTAATCCATTCAAGTTGACACTACAATTAACTATCACATTCCACCCATTGGTAACTTAACACCTAGACATATACCCTGAAACTGTACTTGGTCTCCAAATTCAATAGCAAGCTCAAGATTACTAATATGAACTATAGTGCCTTCAAAGAGAAGTGCACCAATTTTCTCCTCAGAAAGCTTTTCTGTGGGTGACACTTATTCATCTTCTAAGATTTCATGGGTTCAACATTAAAATATAGATCTAATAAAGCTTAAGGACCAATTTAAGCCAATATTGATATCAACATTATGATAGGAAGGAAACAAAGATTAGATAAGTAGATAGATAGATAGATAGATAGATAGATAGATAGATAGATAGCAATATTAGGGGAAAATTACAGAGTTTATTTCTATAACTGGTCACACACTTACAGCTGGCATTTGCAACTCACTTCTTTCACTATCTGCCCATTCTGAGTTACCTTGGCATTCAGCAAACATTTCAGCAATCTTAGTTATTTACATGTAGGAGTGATCCACACACCTTTATTCCTGAAAGTTCTTGGCCATGCTTCACCTTGCTTGCACTGGACTGTTCTAAACTCTCATTAACCCTAGGAACAGGGAGTGGCAACAGTAGGAGGTCCCCTGAAGGATCACCTGTGCCTCTAAATATAATCTTCTCCTGCAATTTTCCCTTAATAATATGGGTCAAGCACTCTTTCTAACACCATCACTCTCTTTTCACTTAATTTTTTCCAGAGGCATGAAGAGTCCAAAATGATCAGGGGGAAAGTCTCAGCTTCCACTTCAGTAAATCATTGTTGTGCTTCCTGGTACAAGTGCTCTTTCTTCTGAAATTAAGAGGTTTGGTCAACAAAGCCTATAGTTGCAGGAACAGGAAGAAAAAGTCTCTGTACTGAAATACTGGGAGTGTTGGTGAGTACTACTATTTCCAGTTCCATCCCTTGATTCCTGGACCCATGAAGAAGCTTGTCTATGGGAGAAACATTACCATACAATGGACACTGATTCAGGTGCATGCAACCTTCTGTAGAGTTTCAGAGCACGTACAATCCAAATCTGCAAGTTACTGACACGACAATTGTATCTTTGAATGGCTATTCAACATTTTCATCAATCATCAATCAGACTGCCCCTAAATGGTGATTTCACACTGTAAGACTAGTGAATTGCATAAGTGTGAGTGCATTGCCTCACTTTCTTAGCAAATGAAGGTGTTTGTCAGTAATAGCGATGCTGTCTGGAATGTCATGATACTGGAAAAGACATTCTGCATATTCACAGATTGTAGCTTTGACATGAACATCACATGTAATGAAGACAGATACCTAACTAGAGTAAGTGTCCAAAGTGTTACTCTTTCCAAGATGGAAGTTGTTCAATATAATAAATGTGCCACCAAATCTCAGACTTATCATTCCAGGGAATAGCATCATCTCAGGGAGCTCACTTCCGGTCTCTGCTGCTGTTGTAGTGGGCACTGAGATATGTCCATAAGCTGATCAGCCTTGGTGATTGGAAGGCCATGATATGGAGTCCATGCATAACCTTCATTGCTGCCACCATGGCCACTTTTTCATGAGCCCATTGGGCAATGACAGGGCTGGCTGAAGAGGGAGGTTGACTGCTGTGTATAGAATGGAGTCATTTTATGTGCTTGATTATTAAAGTCTTCTGCTAAAGTCATCTTTTGATGAGCACTTACATGAAACACAAATATCTTTACATCTTCTGCACATATGGAGAGGTCAGTCCACATGCCACTTTCCCAAATATCTCTGTCACAGATTTTCCTGTCATGTGATTTTCATGCTGCTGACCATCTAAGCATGCCACTCGCTGCAGTCTATGAATCAATATACATTCATACATATGGTCATTTCTCATTCTAGGAAAATGGACCACCAGGTGCACTGGCCAAGGTTCTACTCACTGTGTAGATTTTCTTCACCAGTGTCCTTCAGAGATGTCCTGGAAAGGGGCTACAGAGATGCTTAAAATGCAGGCCATCTGAAAACTAGATCTTAGCCTTCTTTACCTGTCAGGTGATCATCTGAGACACACATTGAGGACATAAGACCATGCTGTGTGACAGAAGACAAAATAGCAGGAATAGAATCCACGTTAATGATTTTTTCACATACCTTACTTTATCCCACCTCACCTGCTTGGACCCAATCCCATCTTTACCACTTTCATTTGATGATGAACTATTGTTGTACATGTACAGCTTCAGGTCTTGGTGGATCAGCTAGTACTTCATTCAGGATGGTCAACTCAGGCCACTTTGTGACCATCCTATGGTCAAATGCAAGCTTCCATGAAGGTTCAGTAGCTGGCCAACAGCTGCTTTTAAGGGCAAACGAAAGGCCCAAAGGTGATAGTATACCAAATGCTCCTTCAAAGAAGTGAAAGTGGAGAATTCTCTCTTTCCCTTCTTATTCCACCTAGGTTACAAGACTATGGGTTGGTGCCATCAACAACTAGGGTGGGCCTTACCTCATCAGTTTGCAGCCTACCTGTCAGTCATCCACAGAAACACACAAAGCCTTGCTCCACCAATCCTGCTAAGTGTTTATCTCAGTTGACCCACACTTTCCTATCAGAGGAGAACTGCATTTTTCTTTCATATACATACTCACATTCACATAACTGGTGTTTCTATTAGGGGGAAAAGCTTCATTTTGCCATATTTTGTTTGTATTTTTCATATGTTCTCTATTTTGACATTCAGTCTACTACATAGAACTTTCAACTACTGGTAGAACCTGTTGTTAGCAATTTTATTTTATAGCTGTAAACGATAGACATTCAAAAGGGATTTCATAGTTTATTCCAGTAAACAGAATGAAGGTCTTTAGGTGGTTCATTCTAGGATTTGGCAGGAAATATAAACATTAGGCCTGCAGTACATTGGAGGACCAGAAAATCAGAATAATTCAATGTTGATGTCTCAAATGGACACAGAAGTTACATGGAAGAGCTCTCAAGGGACAAAATTGATTAAAAAAAATTAAACAACTTGGGCATTACAGGCATGGTGATCCATGCCTGTGAGGTCAGCTCCTTGGGAGGGTGATCTTTTGGTTGGCAAACTTAAGTTGTTAACCCTCCAGAAGAGAAGCTTAATGATATTATTACCCTAGAGTATAGGCTGTTGAGCTTAGTCCTGTGAGGAACTGACTGACCTTGTCAGATGCAAAAGTTTCATGTTTTGTTATGTAGGTCTTGCTTTATCTTGGTTTTAACCATCCACCAGAAATGTATAAAAATATTTTCAGTTCCTCTGGGAAAATTCCCAGTACAGGGATAGCTGGTTTGAATGGGAATTCCAGTCCTACTTTTTAAAGGAGTCTCCAAACTGATTTCCATGATGGCTATACCAGTCTACATTCCTACCAGCAGTAAAGAAGGGTTCCTTTTTTGCCATGGCCCCTGTAACATCTATTGTTGGTTGATTTCTTTACGATAGCCATTCTTTCTGGGGTGAGATGGTACGTCATTGTTGTTTTAATCTGCATTTCATGGATGGCTAGTGATGTAGAGCATTTTTATGTATTTATTCACTTCTTTATATAGGGGTAGGCAAAGAGTTCATGAACAAAAATCAAATCGCACTGGTAACACTTGAAAGAATTCACTACTAGGACCTCCTCTTATTGGTAAGTTTCTGCAAATGAAATGAAATTACCAACAAAGTGAAAAGACAACCCACAAATTTTGAAAAAATCTTGACTAATAAGCACTCAGACAAAGGTCTGCTCTCTAGAGTTGATGAAGAACTAAAAAACATTAGCACTCCAAAATGTAAAGACCCAATTCAGAAATGGGCATCTGAGATGAACACACACTTCTCAGAACCAAAATTAAAGAAGCGAATAAATATATGAAAAAATCATTAACAACCTGTGAAATGTAAATTAAAACTACACTGAAATACCGTCTCACCCCAGCAAGAATGGCTATAATAAAGAAATCAACTAACAACAAATGTTGGAGAGGCTGTGGCAAAAAAGGAACCCTTCTCCACTGCTGGTGGGAATGTAGACTGGTGCAACCATTATGGAAATCAGTGTGGACACTCCTTTAAAAAGTAAGACTGGAAATCCCATTCAAACCAGGTATACCCTTACTGGGAATTTTCACAGAGGAACTGAAAACATCACATCATAGTCATATATGTGTACCTCTGTTTATAGCAGCACAGTTTGTGATAGCCAAATCTTGGAAACAACCATGATGCCCATCACCTAAGGAATGAATGAAAAAGATGTGGTATTTTTATACAATGGAGTATTACTCAGCAATAAGGAATGACAAACTCGAAGCCTTTATATTTAAGTGGATGCCACTTAAAGATATACTTATAAGTGAAATAAACCAGACCCAGATGTATAAATATCTTATAGTCTGGCTAGTATAAGAACTCCAAAGAACAAATAAAAGTAGAAAGGTATAAATAATTAAAAGGAAAGCAAAAATCTTAAAGATAAGACAATGAAGAGAGGGCAAGGAGAAAAGCTAGGAAACATGACAGGGGAAAAGCCATACATTTATATTCACAAGATGAGCAAGGCAATGATCCTGAGAATCTTCAGCATGTTTTTGGAAACTAGCAGTTAATTGGTAACCATTCTCACCCTGACTAACTATATATGCTGATACCTGTGAACCAAGCAACTGCACTGAAGAAAG
>NDGN011421361.1:0-19339 GCA_002564285.1 Tympanoctomys barrerae
TTGACTAACCCGCGGGTCGGGACACTTCCTGTACACCCCAAGAAATGAGTGGCTCCAGAGAGGTACCAAGAAGCCAAGCAGACTCCGGCTTGTCCTCAGCTGAGGGTGCCCCTACACATCTCAGTAGTAAAGGGTGGGCAGCAGCAGTGGCTGGTGTGTGCTGGCCCTGGGCTCTCCTGGCCTCCCTTCCCCAACACATGTCTGAACAGGGCAGAGCGCAGATGAGAGTGCACCCTGCAGGCCAGAGATGGTAGGCACCGTGGCCCTGGGGCTTCTAGCCCAGCGTGTGGACAAGCAGCTCCGCAGCAGGGGATGGCCTCTGCTGCCGTGTTACAGCCACAACTGACACCAGCCAGTTGGTGTCAGGAAGGCTGAGACACTGCCCAGTGCCCCACGAGTGCACACTTGGGTCTCTAGACCCTCATGATGAGCTGAGCAGTAGTCCCCACTCAGGTGCAGGACAGATCAGAGACCCCAAACCTCAGGCCCCCACTAGAAGGGGTCAGCCAGGCCCTTGCCCGGGCAGTGGGAGACCCATGCCCTGGGACTCCGCACAGCCCACAGGCCCCTGAAGTGGACACCATGTCCAGAGCCCCACTCATTGCTAAGGGTGGGGAGCAGCACCTTACGCTGGATGGTCTACCTCGGGATGCTGGCCTTACAAGTGGGGTGGGAGCTGCTGCCTCCCAGAGCTGCCCACAGACAAGAGACCAGCCCTGCTAGCTTCCTTTACTGTCCCTGCTCACCCATGGTGCCCATCTCTGCAGCCTGCTCACAGCAGGAGGGACCCTATAGATAGGTTGGGCCCTATAGACAAATAATCTGGCATGGGGGACACACAGGCTAAGAAGCCTTCCTAAGGCTGGGAAGGACTCAGCCATACTGGTAGCCCTGGGGAGCAACTGCAGGTGTGGCCCACGCCAAGACTAGGGGCTGCCAGGCCCCGTGACCTCAGACTCCATCTACATGGTCCTCAGCCATGCTTCTAGCTGCAAGCTGGACTCTAGTCAGGCAACTTTATTTCTAGAGAAGATGGCAGTGCTGCTCAGCCACGGTGGCAGTTAGGTAAGAGGTCAGTGCGGCATATGGGGAGCACAGGTCCTGGGGTCCTGGGGCCTCCAAAGTGGGGCCCAGCGTGAGTGTGCCCAGCGTGGCAGGAAGGCAGTCCTAGTGTTGGTCATAAGTCAGGTAGGAAGGGGACCGAGGTATGGCAGGGCCAATCCCACCCACCATGGGCCACAGATGCCCTGCTTGATGCCGGAGGGACACGGCAGTGCCTCAGAAGCCTGTGTCAAGGCTAAGCGTGCGGCGCGTGACATGCTCCAGCTCCCCAGACACGTAGTCTGCCATGCTGATGCGGTAGTGTGCCAGCATCTTCAGCATCAGCCGCAGGTTCAGCCACCACTGTTCCCGAGGCATGCGGTGCCTGTGGGGGCGGGGGACTAGGGGTCAGGGCAGCTCCTTTGGCTAAGCCTTCCACCCACCCACCCATGCCCCTCATCACACCCAGTCAGTGGAGCCCAGGGTGGGGTCAGGGTCTAGGGCCCCACCCTTAAGAGCACAGGTGTGCCCCTCTTCCCTGATGGCCCTGCTGACTGTCAAAAAATCACGGCCATGACCACTCTCCACGATCTGGACATGGGGTTCCCAGGGTCCAACCCTCCACACAGTACTGCCAGTGGGACTCACTCAAAGTCTGTGTCCTCCTTGAGCTCTGTGACAGGGCTAAAGGCCACTACCTTCTTCCGCAGACCAATCACACAGGCCGAGTCCGGGGCATTGGCAAACACCCGCCCTGTGGACACAGACATATGGTGACTGAGGCTGAGGCTCCTGGGCCTCTGAAGGACAAGGTCTGGCTCCAGGATACCCAACCTACCCTTGCGGTAGACAGCTCTCAGCTTGTCTGACATCCAGAGCATGGCCTTCACTCCCAGCTTCGTCCCATAATTCCGGTCAAAGGGTGTGGGCGCCCCGCCCTGAAACAGAGGGAGACTGTGTCCCTGCAGTCATGCCTCCTCCCACCTCCCATGGCCTGGGCCCTCAGTCCAGCTTTGAGACTACCCAGTTACAGAGCAGGTTGGCCTTTGGGCCTCAAGGTCAACTGGCAGGGGCCCCATATTGGCCTCCTGAGGGCCACTGTGAGGCTGGGAACAGATAAGGGACAGGGTGGAGTACAGCAGGAGATGCTGAGTGGAGTGGGTAAGATGCTGCACGGTGTGCAGTGGGCTGCCACCCTTCACACCAATAAAGGACCCAAGAACCTTATCCCCATACCTGTTGCAGGTGGCCCAGCACGTTAGTCCTGCAGTCAAAGACACCCTTGCCCTCCGACGAGTAGAGGTTGTACAGGAACTCCGTGGTGTAGTGCTCATGGCACTTCTCGTTCCTGGGGACAGAGGGACCATCAGGTCCTGCCCCAAATGCCCTCAACCCTACCTCCCAGGTCCACTGACCCCACCCCCTCACCGCAGAACCAGGCCCCTCTGGATGTCTGTCTTCATCTTCTCCGTCATGTGCTCCACGTTGGCCTGCAGGAGGACTCAGGTGAGCTGGGGGGAAAAGGAGGCGCACGGCAGGACTGGACAGCCTGGGGCTATGACCTAGGACCTGGGGGCCACCCTCCTTGAAGTGCAGGGTGAACAGATGTCCCCCCAAGGACAGTACACCCTGCCTGCCGGGCCCCTATAAGCCACCACCCCGTGTGTCAGGAAGCTTAGCCTGAGCTGCCACACCTCAAGGTCATGGATGTTGAAAGGATCCTCAAAGACATAGGCAGCATCCGCACCCACAGCAATGCCAGTCACAGTGGCCAGGTAGCCACAGTATCCTCCCATGGTCTCCACGATGAACACGCGGCGCTTGGTCCCTGAGGCTGATTGCTTGATGCGGTCACAGCTCTAGGGGTCACAGGAACCAGTGGATGGACACAGGGCTACACCTTGGGTCCCCACCATTCTGTTAGAGATGCATCAGGACCCCGTGCCCTGCCCATACCTCCATGGCAGCATTGACTGCCGTATCTGAGCCCAAGCTAAAATCGGTGCCTGGCACATTGTTGCTGATGGTGGCAGGGATGACACACATGACAATGCACAGCTCTTCATAGCGCCCGCGGGCCTCCACCAGCTGCAGCACCCCCTCATAGGCCTGCAGGGAAAGGTGGCAGGCTAGGGCCATCCCCACCCCAACCATGGTCCTGCCCAACAGCCTGACCCCACCCAAGTCCACTTTCCAGGGAGGGTGGGGTCCAGCAAGGACCAGAGGAGTCTGTCCTCAGCTGCTAAGAAGAGCCTAGCACTTGCTCCTTGCTCTTTCCTCCTCACCCACCTCCTCCCCTCTTCTAGTGCCCTGCCCCCCTAGCAGCTGGGGTCCATGGACCTGATGGGCCCTTCAGCGGCTGAGGTGGCCCTTCCCATGCAGATCTTGGGGACTGGACTCTTTGGTGGGCAGAGGAGGGAACCCTCTCAGAGTTCTGGCCCAGAAGCTCTCACCTCAAATCCACCAACGACCAGCAGGGCATGGATGTTGTGTGCCCGGAGATTCTCCACGATGGCTTCCATGTGGCCCTTGGGTAGTGTCCTGCAGCCAAAGAAATGTCAGTGTGAATATGCAGACTCCAGGGGCACACTTTCTGTGTCCCCAGGGCTGCACCAGTCCACAAGTGCCATTTGATGTGTGCTGAGGCAAAGAGGGACCAGTGTAAGAGTCTGGGTGTCACCCCAGCATCTAGCTGGGCATAGAGTGACAGATAGGGGACACCTGCTTCCCAAGACACAGTGGCATGGTGACGAGGTGGCATGGTGACGAGGTGGAGAGGACACATGCTCCAGCCCCTGCAACCTCTCGGGCTCAGGACGGGTTGTGTCCAGTAGTCACTGCAGGTGACCACGTCCGCCACTGTATGCAGGACTTCAGACCCATCCTGACACCCCAGGCCCCACAACAAAACCACAGCCACTTCGGAGGGCACAGTGATAGTTTCAACAGCTGCCTGGTCTACAGGGAGCAGGGCTGGTGTCACTTCTGTGCTCGCCTTGCTGCCTCTGCTCCCCGCTGCCCAGCAGCCAGCAGCTCACCTCTTGGTGCCCAGCATGGAGCCACCACGGCCAAGCCAGCCAGCCACATCATGCCAACCCACTTCCTGCACCTGAAAGGAGAGACAGCATCAGAGGACAGGCCAGAGGTCACCCATTCCTCTCTGGGCCAGGGACAGAGGCCAGGCAGGGCTGACATCGTGCCACAGCCAGAACAGCATCCCTGGGCCTAGCTGGGCGTGGCTGAGTGAATACAGCAGCCCATCTGCCCTTGCCTTGGGCTGTCCCCAGGCTGCACTGCAAAGCCCTCTTGTCTCTTCGAAATGTCCATGATCAGGCTGCACCACACCACAGGCGCTCAGCCTGCTTCCCTCACACTGCACCCACCTGGCCCTTGGCGAGGCCCTCAAAGCCATCGTGCACGACATACACCGTGTGGCCCTGCGAGATGCCAGTCCGCACCGCCGAGCGCACAGCCGCATTCATGCCAGCCGCTGGGGCACCCACATTTAGGATGGCCAGGGAGAAGTTGGTCTTTGGAGAGAAAGGAGATAGGAACATCAGCCACAGGCTGGACAGGAAGTGGCAAAAAGGCAGGTCCTGTGCCAGTCTCACCACCGTCACATGCTGGGAACAACACATGCCGTCCTAATTCCAGAGGCTCCTACGAGGGCCACTGTGACACATGCTCTTTGGCACCAACCACAGGAAGCCCAGCAAAGTAAGCAGACGCAGCATCAAAACCAGACTGTGGGCAGCACTGTGGATTCAGCCCGGTGAGCAGCGGCTACAAAGCCCTCAGAGCCACCTGACCAGCAGCAGGCGGTGTGGGTGGGGCCTGTGCTACTCCAGCCACATGGCGCTCAGAGCTGGCTCATCAGCACTGTGCTAGAGCAAGTGTAACTCCCCTATGCTGCACATGGGGAGGGAGCAGAGAGATGGAGGAATGTGGGTGGGGCCGACAGAAACACAGGAAGAACCGATGTGTGTGATGTGTGCGCACCAACTCCCCAGGAGCAATGTGACCTTTACAGACTCAAACATGGACTAACAAAAATAAAAATTAAAAGTAAATAAAGGAGAACTCCAAAACAGCAAACAAAACCCCAAAAAACAAAAAACACCCACACACCCACACCCACACCAAAAACCCTAAACTCAAATGTCAAAATATTCCTGCTCAGCATGGAAGCAGAATGAAGTCGGTTTCCAGCCTGTCCAGGGAGCTGGCACATCTCGGCAAGCATACCCAGGCCAGAAGTAGCTGCCCTCCGGGGCTCCTGCCAAGGACCCAGCCCTGCTACACCCAAGTGCTCTGTGCCAGCTGGGTTCTGGGATGGCACAGGAACCACCTTTGCCCTACCAGGAGCTGCAGGACACAAGGCGGCTGATGGGGCACTGAACACCAAGCTGGCATGGGCAGCCTCCATTACCACCCTCCTGGGGGGTCCTGGGCCAGAACCTCACGGCTGTGAGCTTGTGGACCAGGCCTCTGCTTGACCCCAGGGTGCCAGAAACTGACCCTTTCAGTTTCAAGCAGAGGCCTGGTCCACCCTGCTAGTTTTGGAGCAATTCTTTCCTGAGGTACTTGGCTACCAGGGGACAGATGATAGAGTTGAGTGACAGCACAGCCACCTTGCCTCCTGCAGGCAAACACCGGCAGCTCACTCACAGTCAGTCTGCACCTCTTCAGGGCCAAGCATGGCTATTTGGGACTGGCTGGCCCCACAGTGGAGCAGAACTAAAACTGGGCTCAGGGCTCAGACCCCAGGCAGGAGGGCAGGAGGGCAGGAGGGCAGGGTGCTCAGCAGCAGGCAGGCAGCGAGCCTGTGCAGCATCGAGGCTGCAGAACCAGCACAGCCAGCGCTCTGCTGCCCGAGCTCACCTTCTCTTTGGAGACCTTCTGGTGGGCAAGCAGCTTGTACATGTTCCAATTGTTCTCAAAGCTCCTGCAAAGGAAGCGGCTCATGCAGTTCCCACCCTGAAGTCCACAATGTACAGCCATGCACTCAGCACAGCATGGGGCTTTGGCCAGTCAGGAAAGGCATGTGAACTGGGGCTTAGAGCCACGCAGCACAGGGCCAGAAATGCAGCCAGGAAGGGCTTGGACACTACCGCTTCCAGCCCTCACAGCCTGGCTGGGCACCCTCAGTAGCATGCACAGAGTTGGGCGCTCAGGCTGTTGCAGGCTGGCAGCTTTGGCAGCAGGCAGGGAGCTCAGCCAGGGGAAACCAAACTGCATGTTTGTTGTGGCCAGGACACCCCCAAGGCCTGGATCAGGCAGGGCCACACTCCAGGCTGGCCTGGACCTCTGTACACTGGCCCAGTCACCCTGCTTCCAGCCTGTGGTACTACACTCCTTGCCCTGCATGGCCACATACAGCCCATGCCCACCCCAACCCACGCCCACCAGCTTCCCAGCAAAGGGCCACCCACCTGGCTGCTCCTGAGATGTCCCTGCAGCACACACTGTGGGACCTCAGCCAAGTGCCACAGTCACTCTTCGACACACATGCCAGGGCACGGAACACATAGCACCCTCACCTGCCGCGCAGCTGGATGGCCTCATCAAACCTCTTGTCATCCATGGCCTTCTGCACATCCTTTGTCTTTGAGAAGAGAAGCAAAAAGCATGGGCTCTTAGAAGATGGCAGGGAAAGCAGTGCTTCTGGGTCCTGGCCACCCAGCCCTGGCCACCTGTCCTCCCTTAGCAGTAGCACCCCAGGCCCCACAGCACAGACTGCTAGAGACCAAGCAGGCCCAAGCACCTGAAGCAGCAGGCAGAAGCCAAGCGGTCTTCCACGAAGAACGGCATGGCCACATCTCACCTGCCCTATCCCCAATCCAGCTGAGCCAGGACCAGCGTCTCCCCATGCAGCCCTGCAGCCCTCACCACCCACCGCCCCTCCCAGGGTCCCTGCTTGGTGCCCCTGCTCAGGCCTTCCCACCACTCCACTGTCCCTGTCCCCTCCCTATGCACCCCCATCCTAACCCTGAATGCCTTGCCCTACAGCCTCTAAAGTCAGTCCAAGCCACTGCTCCAGGAAGCTGAGTGAGCTTGCCCTGGTCACTCCCAGGCCCCTCAGACCCACCAGGTCTCCTCACTCCCTATGGGTCCAGCACCTGTTAGGGTACCCCCACTTGTGGGTGACCTATGCCTGCCGCACCCTTCAACCAAGCACACAAGATCTGCCCTTGGGCCAGGGTGTGCCAAGAGAACCTGCCTGGCAGGTAAGCCCCCAGGCTCTCATCCCATGCCTGAGGACCCCAGAAAGAGATGGCTGGGAGGACAAGAAGATCAGCAATGTGTGATGCCCTAGAAGGGCAGAGTGGGCCAGCACTTACCACCTGCACACACTCCATGAGGGGCAGCCGCACAGACTGGTTCCCTGAGAGGCTGACCACACAGGCAGGTGTGTCGGGTGTGGCCTCCAGCAGCGCCATCACCGCCTCCATGCCCATCTTGCTGCTCTGCGGGACAGTGACCAGTTCAGGCCTGATAGGTCAGGACTCAAAGCTTCCCAAGCACGGTGCCCCAAACACTCCCCTCTTGGTTTCTCAGGCACTCTACCCCCAAACTCTCTCCCCCTTGGTCCCACACAGAACCAAACCCAAAACTGCAGAACAGGTCCACCTGTCTTTGACCTGGGTAAGCAATCGCAAAACTTGCCTTTGTTAACATTAAAGGTCCCCTGCAGACCAGGTAGCCTGCCAAGATTAGCTCTCTATCAGCTGTTCCAGATTACCCTCCTTAAAAGATCCTATGAAGTCTTCTATCCCCCTTTGTTCACCATTGTCTTGGTCCACTAGACAGCCAGCCTGCTTGATGCCCCCAGTATATCTACTACTTGTGTCAGAATGCCTGGCATGATCAATTACATGGGTTCATACCTAACAAGGCCCTTCATCCCTATTTGGTTCCACAGGCCCCAAGGCGAAGGCTTCCAGACCCAGCAGGAGCCCCTTCCTGGGCCGCCTCCAGCCCCACAGGAAGGCCCAGCCCCCAGCCCCCCCAGACCACCTGGGCAGAGAGAGGTCTTCAGCCCTTACTGCCTATGTGTGGTGGAGAGGGCTGGTGAAGAGGCAGAGGTAGCATGGTCCCAAGAACCCAAACCAGGTTTCTTACATGGGCGGTCCTCCATCATATCCTCGAGGACACAGCTGAGGGGTGCTCACCCACACACTCGGCAGACAGCACACTCACACATATACCCATGTGCACCCAGCCCAGGTGACCTCCACCTACCAGGATGCGATCGAAAGCGGAGGGTGTCCCTCCTCGCTGCACATGGCCCAGCACTGTCACTCGTGTGTCAAAGCCCAGTCTCTGGACCACCAGCTGCACATAGGAGAGTCAGGCCATGGGTTCTTGGGAACCCCAAACCTATAGGTTTCACCATGTGGTCAGCCATTGCCCACCTCAGGCTCCCAGGACTATGGCTTCCATGTCTGGTCTAAGGGTCTGGGTGAAGGGGTGTGTGGGGGCTCTGTGCACCTGTGCCCCCAGGGGTGCTTCTGTTTACATGTGTGCACGCATGGCAGCCCCAGGGGGCTGAGCAGCACAGGGTCTGAGCTCTCTGTTTAGCCTGTGCCTGCCCCTGGGCTTCTCGGGACTCAGGGGCAGAAGTCTAAGTCGGTAGGTGGCACTGCATGGGTGGGTGACCACCAAGAGGAGCACAAGTCCCCAAGCAGCATTGTGCTACAGGAAGGGGACCAATAGGAACTTGTAGCAGGGGCTAGGAGTCCTGTCCTTCAGGACAGCAGTGCCACCCTCTGCACTGTCTGTCATCTGGAGCAATGCAGCACCCTGTCCCAAGGGCAGTTGCAGGGCTGGAGGTGCCCTCTCCATGCCCGGCCACCAGGGGGCACACTCACATCCTTCACATAGCTGGAGGAGATGGGTTTCCCATGGCGGTCAATGGCGCCCTCTGCAATGATGATGATGTTCAGGCGGGAGCCCCGGCTGCGAGTCTGCAACACACACCAGATTCAGCACCAGCCCAAGCTACCCACGTGGCCACCAGCACAGGGGCCTCTCAGACCTGACACTGCCTGGAGCCCACAGGAATAAGGCAAGACCCCCAACTCTGTGGGACCTGACCGTATCTGAGAGTAGAACCACAGCCAGGTCCACCAGGACCACTGCTTTCTGGGACCAGGCCAGGGTATGCAGCAGTCGGCCCAGGTGGGGTAAGGACCTCTGCACAGGTGGGGATGGGCAGGGTTCAGCACCAGGGCCAGCACTCCTGACCTTGGGTTGGGGGACAGTGCTTGCAAGGGTGAGCCCAGACTCCTCCACAGAGCAAGCAAGAACCAAGATGTGGGCCCACACCTGGGCTCAGCGAGGACTGAGCTGCCCTCACCAGGTCCACTAGGCTGGAAGCGCTGCATGACCCTCAGGTAACACATGGCCTCAACCCAGACTCCACCTCACCCTGTCCCAGCTTTCTGGGGAAGGTTCCAGAATCCAGGCCAGCACCCTTAGATGACCCTGAACCCCCAGCAGCTCTGCCTAGCCACAGGGAGGAGAGGAAGTAAAGCTGTCACCTTCATGTGGGGACAAGGACTCTGCCAGCCCCAGGCCTGCCCTCTGTCTCCAGGTTGGTCACAGCGGACACACCATTTTTCAGATACCATCCAGGGCTGGACTTACTGGGTAGCTGGGCCACTCCACACCATGGGCCTGAGGCCAGGGTGGCAAGAGATGATCCACAGCCTTCCAGATGGGTGCTTGAGGGTCTGCAGGGCAGTGTCAGCTCACTCTGTCCCAGAGCCCCCCTCCCCACCCCTGGGACCACCTCCCCAGCTCCTAGGAGGCCTCTCTCGCAGCCACCCCTGCTGCTCTGCCTTAGGACCCCATCCACACTGGCTACCAACATCCCCGGCTCTCAGCCTCAGCACTGGGCCCCAGCTACCCTTGCTATACAGACCTGGGGACATAAAGCTAGGCCCACTGTCTAAGCTCAAGGGTCCCTGTTGTGTCCTTCATCCTCACAGAAGCCACTCTCAGTCACATGGGCCTCAGAAAGCCAATTCACAGTGTCCCTGGCACCAGTCACAAGAGCTGAGCCTCCAGCACCACCTTTTGCCCCAAGTGAGTCCAGGAGTCAGCACTGCACCTTCCCCAAGGGGCTGACAGCCCACAATGAACCGACCACAGCCCTGGGGACATTCCCAGAGTTCCCTAAGGACACCACTGCCACCGAGGGATCCCACTGGCCACTCACCTCACCCAGCCTCTCACACATGAAGTTCTCCCACCCATCCTCAGGGGGCGCCTCCGGGATGAACAGCCAGTCGGCACCGGAGGCCAGCGCAGACACCAGCGCCAGGTACCTGCAGGTCGGCAGGGCTGCTCAGGACGCTGTCCTAGGGGCTGCATCTTCCCATCTCTTCTGCATGGCAGGCCCAGGGTCTCACACCACTTATATCTGAGTGAGCACTGTGGTGCTCTCCCCACTGTACCCGCCCTCACCCACAGCCCCAGGCAGCCCGCCTCACCCGCAGTGCCGCCCCATCACCTCCAGCACGAATGTCCTCTGATGGCTGTGGAGAGGGGACAGGAGGGTGGTCAGAGCCAGGGCCCCTGGCCACACAAGCCAGCCTGCTCGCTGCAGATGGGTATTTTTGCTGATGTCAGTATATGGGGCAGGAGACAGCAGCTCTCCAGCAGACTTCAGCGAGCCCTCGTGATGTGCTAAGATCATGGGTGACTGAGGGCCCCCCACCAGGTCACTCCCACCCCAGAGGCCCAGACCCTGACAGCACCAGGCTGGGTGTCCTTGGCCAGCTGGCAGGGTGGGACTGGATACCAAGCCTCTCTACTAAACCCTATGCATCTCACCTAGCCAAGGGTCAAAGCTACACCAACTGCGCCCAGGCCACCAAGATCCACAACACCCACACAGTGGCTGCCCCCACACGGGGAAGACAGCCCCGCCCACCTCTGGGCTGTGGTGGTGATGGCATCGATGACCTCCATGATGCGGTGCAGGGCTGAGTCTGTGCCAATGGTCATGTCGGTGCCGCAGAAGTCGTTATCGATGGAGCCCACCAGCCCAGCAATGTTCAGGTGTGAGTAGGTCTGAGCCGTGGTCTCTGAGATCTTGCCTGGGTGAGGGTCATAGGAAATTCTGGCTGAGGTCCCACAGCCCAGCCAACCTCCACATGGAGCAAGAATGGTCCCAGTCTCAACTGCACAGCCCAAGACCTCCGCCCCAGGTCACCCTGTGAGTAGCATAGAACTAAAGGCCACAAGGTTCACTTTCTGGATAGTGACATGGGACTCTGTCTAATGTGACTTGAATTCTGTGTTTCTGCACACTGTGAAATGGTCTAATGCACATCCCGAACCTCCAGAGAACACGTCCCAGAGCCCAGCTGGGTTACACTGGAGCACTGTCCACAGCAGTATGGGTTCAAAATCAGCCCAGCCTGGCCACTCCTGCCTGGCTGGGATACAGGACCAAGTGCACCTTGGCCACCTGCTGACAGACCCACCTTCCCTCACCAGCTCCTCCAGCAGGCTACCCCACTCGCTGCGGAAGATGTTAGCGCCCGTAAGGCTGCCGTCCCCACCGATGACACACAGGTTGGTGATGCCACGCTGTACCAGGTTGTAGGCAGCAGCCTGGCGCCCCTCCCGTGTAGTGAAGGCCTTGCATCGGGCACTGCCAATGATGGTGCCACCCTGCACAGAAGAGACAAGGCCTCTGTTGAGGGGGTTAGGGGCCAGAGGGACCCAGGGCTAGGCACTAAAGGGACAGTGGACCCTGCAGGAGCAGAGGAAGATACCTAGGGTGGCTCTAGACACTGCATAGGAGCCCCTCAGGTTCCCCTCGCTGGTCAGCCCTGGACCTGGGCTCACCGAGGACCCAGCTGCCCAGGACAACTGCACCTATGCACTCAGTAGCCAGCGTGGCTGTGGGACAAGCAACCACCCACCTGCATGGTCTTCGAGATCCCCAGGGGAGGGATGAAGCCACCTGCCAGTCCAGCCCTGTCCCCCACCCCCTTGCCTCCACCCACAGTTCCCTGGCTCAGGCCACTGTCTCAAGCCTGGTCCCCAGAGCCTCCTGAGACCTGGCAACTCCACACCCCAAAAACCCAAGCAGCCAGATGACACAGCCATCAGGAGCTAAGCCTGCAGGTATGTGTCTGCGTGTTTGTGGTTCTCTTTGTTTATGCACAGCTTTGTGTCTATGCGTGTCTGTTACTGTGCTTGTGTCTCTTTGTGTCCGTGTACCCTGTCTCTCTGTATGTCAGCCTCTGTGTGGCTCTGGATCTGTGTCACCATCCCTGTACGTACAGGTCTGTGAGTCTCTGCATGTGTACGTCTCCATCTCTGTCTCTGCCTGTGCATCAGTGTCTGTGTGCGCCTGCATGTTTGTGTGTCCTGTGTGTGTGCCTATGTGTGTGCTGCCTGTGTATGTCTATGTGTGTGTTGTCTGTGGGCATCTGTTCGTGTGTCTGTGTTCATGCCACACACCAGCATTCTCACACACGGGGCCTGAAAGGCGGCCCCGGAGCCTCACCAGCTGGATGATGTTGGAGACGCTGAGCCAGGTGGCCGGCTTGATGTTCTCACCTCCCTCCACAAGGCCCTCGTAGCCCTGCAACCAGAGGGACAGGCGTGAGGCAGCAGCCCACAGTGGCGGACACAGTCTCCTGGAAGACAGAGCTTCAGACCACAGCCAAAACCTCACAAGCAGGAAGCAGGCCAGGGCGCCACCCCCACACCTGGCAGACCAGCAGAGTAACTCACCTGGCAGGCAACAGCCCCACCCTGCCCTAAGCTGAGCTCATGTCACTGATCCCAGATAGGACAGACAAGGTCACAACCCAGGACCCTGGAGGCCTTCCTCCAACCTACCAATGACCTATTAGATCTGCTTATGTGAACTCAGTGGCACTGGTTCTCTTTGACTATGCCCATCTTTGTGTCTGTGCATGTCTGTTACTGTGGGGACACTCTCTGGGGCCTTGTGTGGTATGGCCACTGCACACTGCACACGACCCTGCTGCACACACATCCCCTCCACTGATGGGCACACAGCAGGTATAAAGGAGGCTACAAGAACACATATGTCCCCACAGACACCCATGCTTTCTGGGTGAGAGAGCCCACACATGAGAGGACATGAGAGTCCTTAGACGCATGGGCAGCCACTAAGGGCCATGCCCCACAGCACCCCAAGTGTGTGCAGCCAGCCCCCCAAGTGGACAGCATGTCTTTCCAGCCTGGCAGCTGGGGCTCAGCCCCTTACAGGAAAACACTGCCTGAGTGTCCCAGATGACAGCTGCCAGCAGCTACCTGGCCAGCACAGGGCTGGCTCCCTGCAGCAGCACCTGCCTGGAGGAGGGGTGTCATACACCAGGCCTAATGAGGACTCAGGGGCTCCACAGAGGTGACAGATGGGAAAGCTGCATCGGTGTACATCCCCAGCCTCTGAGACCCACAGCCTCCCTGCCCATGGGTCGTGAAGATGGGCTACCTCTGCACAGCCGCCCCCATGGGCACTGCTCATCTAGCTGGAGGAGAGAGACAGAGGCACCACCTGAGGACTGCAGGGTGCCTGTCCTGGCCAGCCCAGCCCTTCCTTCTACAAGCCAGGCTCCCAACCATGAACACCACCACTTGAGGGGCCATGGACACACAGGGACCTGCAAAGCTGGGGCCCGGCAGGCAGGTCAGCTGCAGGAGAGACGTTCTACTCTCAGGACAGCATCCACCCTACCCAGGCCCTCCTGCCTATCTCTGCCCATGCCCCATGCCTTCTCACTTGCCCCTGCCCGGCCTGGCCTAGGCAGCCTCCAAGGTGGTCTCACAGCCAGGCACTCTGAAGTGCCCACAGCTCTTTCTGGGGGAACCCCAGACCCACAGGTCCATTGTTGCTCTTGGGGAACACAAGCCACCCCCACTGCCTCAGCCGCTAAAGTGACAGCTCTTACCCACAAGGCTGCAGTTTTCTGGCCCTTCTGTGCCCCCCAGAAAGGAATCAGCAGGCCCATTTTTTGTTTGTTTGTTTCCTTTTGTTTTTTGAAATAGGGCCTCCCTATGTAGTGCAGGCTGACTTTGAACTCCCTGTATAACCCAGACTGGCCTCAAACTCAGGGCATTCCTCTTGCCTCAGCCTCCTGAGTGCAGAGATTACAGGCATGCCCTCCATGCTTGGTATGTCAGGCCCATTTGATGGAAGAAACTCAGGGTCCAAGAAGGACCTGCCCGACACTTGGCCCAGCCCCCTGCCAGCTTCCAACCCATGTCCTGCACTCTGTGGGGTCAACAGTGTGCCCAGGAGAGAGACGAGCCTCGCCCAAGCACTCACATGTTTATTCCCCACTTGTCCCTGGAGAACAGGGGCTGGGTGAGGCCTGCTATAACCAGGCCTGCTATAACCAGGTGAAAGGACAAGGCCACACCAAGCAGAAGAAATGGTACAGCCAGGGCGCTGTACTATACACAAAGAAAGAAGACAGCACAGCCAGGGGCCACTAGGACCCGGAGCAGGACAGCTGCCAATCCACAATGGGGTTACCACTGGGGACAGAACAAACCAGGACGGTGCAGCTAGATCCTACAGTGGGTCCCCAGGCCCAGCTCAGCAAAGCCCCATAGGATAGGCACTAGACTGGAGGGGCCCAGGACACCTGCCCACCCTACCTGGGCTCCATGGTGGGTACTGCCCAGCAAAGCCATGGAGCAGGGCCAGCTCAGCCGACTGCTCTACTCTCTGTCCGTCTTACAGGTCCCAACCCTGTCTGCATTTTGCAGCACCTCCACCCAGTCCAACTACACCCACCGTGCTGCCCAGGCTGGCCACTAGAGTGTGTCTAGGGTTAATGTGGCCTGCACCACACAGAAGCCACAGTTCCTGCAAGAACATGTGGGCCACCCTGATGTGGCCCCATTGCACATGGTCTTACCTCATAGATGAGAAACACCTTAGCACCCACATAGATGCCCATGCGGGTTACAGCCCTGACAGCAGCGTTCATACCTGTGCAGAGATGAAACAAACCATCAGGCCAGCCTCAGGGGCACTGGACACTCTGACCACTGCCCACAGCCCCTGGGGCTCCGTGCCCAAAATTTCAGACATTCATCCTCTAAGACTCTGGAGGACGCACTCACACCCCTGCAGGCTCGAGGGCTCTGAGGTTTACATTACACCTGGTGATGAGACAGAGGCACAGGAGCAGCCCAGGCCAGCTGTAAGGGAAACAGCCCCACCCTACCCTCCATGGCAAGCAGGACAGTTGGTGGTCACCTCCTCCCCCAGTGAGTAGCCCCAGGCTCCCAGGGCTGCGGTCTAGGTTTCTGCTACTCTACAGAGGCAACAGCTGGCAGGAAACATGCCAACCTGCCCTGGAGCCTGGGACACAAGAGGCAGGTGGCACCACCCCATCCAAGGGAGGCCGTGGGGGCTGCCACCCTCGGTCCACTGCAGCCAGAGCCCAGCCACTCAGGCCCAAGACCTTGCCACTCCTCTTACCTTCCCCATCTAGCACCCATGCATCTGGAAGGAGGCCAGGCCTCTAAACCCAAACTCTCCCTGCTGCTGGAAAACCTTGCAAGAACTCCAGGTCCCCAAAGAGTCTGTGGTCCCCACAGGACCCTAAGCATATGTCCTCCACTTGCATAGGGTTCATGGGGCTCAGGAGCAGGCCAGGTTCTGGCAGGAAGCACAGAACACACAGGGAGCCACAGAGGGTAAGGCCAAGCCCACCATCTGGCCTGAGGGTCTCTCTGGCATCCCCAGGCTCCAGAGAGTGTCCACATGCTGGCAGACCACAGCAACCTGGCCATCAGGCTGGAGGGCTTGTGGCACCTCAAGCACAGCAAAGGGCCTGGGGCAAAGTAACATGTATTTCTCACAAGCATACAAGGGACTTCGGGACACTGCAAAGCCAGCTCTCCTGTGACACCTGAGACAACACTGCAGCCCAAACCCAGCTGCGTATCCAGTCTTCCCAAGAGCACAGGGGCCATATGACGTGAAAACTGTTTCAAGGGGGGACAATACAGCTGCCATGGAGACGGCCACCTAAAAGCAGGTGCCCAGACACTTCCAGGAAGCTGGTTCTTCAGGGCCCTTTCATCTGCTTTTTGTCTTCAAAATAAACCCAGGACAGCAGCCCACCCCAGTCAGAAGGGCAGGTGTGACAAGGACTAGCACTGCCCATCAGCTGACAGACAGCCAAGGGACACTAAGTCTGTGGTCTTCACTGTAATCACCCAGAGGAAGAGGTCAGTGAGCATGACAGCAATAGTCACAGGATGCCACAGAGCTTGCTGGTGCTGGCATTCAGCTACCAGTCAACAGGCAGACCAAGGGAACCCCAACAGGGCGATGTGGGAGAGATGAGGGGGATGGTCTCCCGTCCGCAAGGAATTTTGGAAGACAAGGGGCCACGTGACCAGCAGGAAATGCAGTGCCCACCATCCAGGCACAGAGAAGGTCTGTAGACATAGCAGCGGCCATGCCAGGGATGAGAGACAAGAGGGTGGAGCCAGGCTGGCAGGCCAGGCTGCTTTTAAGTCCTCTAGAAACTTCTGCACAAATCACAGTGATTATAGACATCTGCAGGCAGCAACCACCTTCCAGCCAGCTGACCCCATTGGAGGACAACAGGAAGAGAGGCTCAAGCTGCCGGGGGCAGGACTTCCTGGCTGGCTGCAAGGGCCTGCATGAGGGCCTGTCTCCTGTCCCTCATTCTCCTCACAAAAAGGGACATGCAGGCCAGAAGACTTGAGCCACAGAGCCTGTCAATGCAGGCTGGCCCTGGAGTCCGAATCTGGTGGTCAGGTGGTGAGGTTGAGGGCCTTCATGTGGTGGATCCGGCTCTGGAGGAAAGAGCGCCCCCAGTCCCCACCCCTAGCCACTGTCAGCTCCAATAGACACTGAGGGCACAGGGAGGGCACAATCCGCCTGGGCTGCCCTCCAGGACTGCATCACATCCAGACAGCTCCTCAGGACTTACACAACAGAAGGCCCTGCTCTGTACAACTCCAGATGCCAGCTGCTCCCCTGACCTAGTGGCCCAGCTGGCACCTGCGTCCCACATCAGCCTGTAAGCTGCGACAGGAAAGAGGTCTGAGTCTCCTTCCTGCCCTCAGCGTAGCCTCAGCACCAAATCAGGTTCACAGTGCACACAGACAGCACACACAGGGCACAAGAAGGAGGGCACCAGCAGGAGACAGGAGGTCAGCCAGCAGGTGCTTCAATGGGCACCCTCCCAGGGCTCCGCGTGGAGAGGATCCAACCAGGGGAACACTCAGGCAGATTGTACCCACCCTTACAGCACCTCGCCTGGGCTGGGAGAGGCCTCCCAACCTTGCCCTGGGTTAGCCTCCAAACGGCTTATCTGTCACCCTGGGTGGCCCTGCCCACAGGGGCCCCCGTGGTGGGAGAGGACAAGGACGCAGACGTGTTCTGCAGGGCCCAAGGTGCCCCTTCATGCTTCCTGGCCTTCCCCATGCTTCCCTTAGGTGCTGCTGCCTCCCACTGCTTCCCAGGTCCCCCGGCCAAACTCTCCAAAGTGACCACTGACCAACAGCAAGCACTCTGTGCCACGGATATGCAAAGGGCAAGCAGACCACAGCCCAGGCCCCGTCAGCAGCCCAGATCTGAAGGCCGCACCTGTGGGCTGAGGTCCTTCCTGATCTCACCCTATCCTAGCTTGGGTCCAAGCAGGACCTGGCTCCTGGGGGCAGGCTGTCCTGCATTTCTCAGCTCCTGCTCACTTCCAAGGAGCAGCAGAGTCTGAGGGCATGCCTGGCACGTGGGACACCAATGCTTTCTCCTGCCTGAGGTGGCTGGCTCCACAGGTGGCACCCAGCCATCCCAGCGCTAAGGCCTGGAGGCCAAGGGAGTGGAGCCAGGCCACAGGAGAAGGGATCCAGGCCAGGCACCCTCCCAACCTTCCAGCAAGAGGCTGCACAAGTAAATGCCCGCACCAGGACTTGCTAAGAAAACTCCAGCCCGGTACAGCAGGACTCCCCGCGCCCTCTTCCACACATAGGCTCCAATTAAAAGGTACAGGGAGGAGCCCAGCGGTTAAGCAGCCCCGGGCGTTTGTCCCCATCCCAGCGGGGACAGGGAAGCCGGCTAGGAGTGGGACGGCGGGACCCTGGGGTCCTTCCTCCAAGTCCTCCGCGGACACCCTGCTGGCAGGGACCCTGCTGGCGCTCGAGACCTGGCTCAATCGCACGTGTTGCACAGCTCAAAGCGGGCACGGTCACACCCCCGGGGACGGGAAGGCGGAGCTCAGAGCCGTGGCCAGCGGCACGTACGCGGCAGCCAGATCTCGGGCACAGAGGTCCCAGGGACCGAGTCGCTACCTCCCCGCCGCCCGCCGCCCCACCTTGCGCATCGCCGCCGCTGGTCAGCACCCCGATGGCCTTGCCGGCCCCAGATGCGCGCAACTTCTCCAGATCCACGGCGGCCATGGTGGCGGCGACACCAGCGCGCTCCTCCCGCCGCCGCGATCGGCTCTCAGCGCCCGCGGTAGGCGTAGCTGTCCCTGGCCCGCGCCTGCGCGCCCCACCTTCTGCCCGCCCCTCCTCGCGTCACGTCCGACGGTGATGTGGATGACAGAGAGGACTAGGCTAAGCCTAAAGGTTCCCGCGGTCCTCCTACGGCTAGATAGAAGCAGGTTAGAGGATGCAGGGCTGGGGACGGAGATGCAAAGCCAGTGTTAACCAGAGTCGCTTTGAGTTTGGGAAGAGGAAAGGGTGCTGGAGATGGACCGTGGCAATGGCTACACAGCACTGTGAATGTCTTTAATGCCCTGGACTGTGCCCTTCGATATGGTTGAAATGCAAAAACTGGGGGTGTGGCCCACAACTGTAATCCCAGTATTTGATAGGCTGAGGCAAGAGGGTCACCGTGAATTCAAAATCAGCCTGGTACAGGGTGTGGTGTGCACGCCCATAATCCCAGCCCCCAGGAGGCTGAGGCAAGAGGCTCACTGTGAGACCAGCATAGGCTACAAAGTGAGCTCAAGGCCAGCCTGAACTGCATAGGGAGACTCTGTCTCAAAAAGAGAGAGAGAAAAAGGGGGGGGGCAGCCAAATAGCTCAGCGGATCAAAGCGCCTGCAAGCAGGCCCAGGGGCCAGGAGTCAGCACCCTTACCAGCCCCCGGGGGCACTGAGATGGCAATTGAGACTGGGTTGAGACTGGGTGTGGTGGTGCCATAATCCCAGATCTTGGGAGTCTGTAAACAGGCCTAGGTTACTACGAGTCTGATCCAGTAGTGAGACCTTGAGCACCCTTAGACCCTTCCCTAAAATACACAC
>NDGN011421366.1:0-10705 GCA_002564285.1 Tympanoctomys barrerae
GTTTCTCCTGGGGGTGCTCTTCTGAGGGTATTTGGGCTGCCTCTGGAGCCACAGTGTCTTGGGACGGTGGAAGGAGGGAGACCTTCATATCTTCATTTTGTGACTATGGATGCCTTTCAGCATGGCCTTCTTGGCCTTCAAAGCTTTTGCTTTGGCTTCAGATTTGAGAGCAGCAGGGGCTTCCTTCTTCACCTTTGGCACCATCTTGGTAAAAAGGATTGAAGTACCAGTAAATTGGCAATAAAGTTAGGATTTTTACCCCTTCTTACCTTTCTACCATATGGCCTACAGGCAAATGCAACTGCAGAAGTAGGTAAAGTGGATAACTAAAGGATCCTCAGGAAATCTGAAGGTACTGAAGAGATCACAGAAAGGGAAGAACTTGGAAAGGCATTTCTCTATAATTATCTGGAAACTGCTACACTCACCTCAGGATGGTATCTATATAGATCTTGCTCTGTGTAGCATAAAATGACTTTGAGAGTTGAACATTATAAAAGGTTAACTACTACCCAGCCTAGTCATAATGTGGCACACATAGCACACACATCTGAATAGCATTCAAAGGCTGTGAGCACTACAGCTAAATTGTTAACATATCCAGAATATTTAAATAGCAATCAATTTGTACAATAGAATATTCAAATGTTCATGGTACAATTCAGTAATTAATCAGCATATGAAAAGTCAGTTGCACAGGAAGAGACAGTCAATGGATGTCAGTGTGGGATGACAGATACTAGAAATATCTTTACAAAGACTTTAAAACATCTATTATAAAAATGTCCTAATAAGCTGCCTCATACCTGGAGAAACAAATAACATGAAGTTCTCAGCAAAGAAATAGATCATGTAAAGAAGAAGTAAATAAAATAAAGTGAGGAACTCACTGAAGGGCCTCAGTAGGAAAGTGGATGTGACAGAGAAGAATCCATGAATTTGAAGATACATCAGTGAAGGTTACATAATCTGAATAAAAAAGATATTAAAAAAGTCTCAGTAATCAGGGCAAGTAAAGTTTCAGCAGAAGATAGAGAGCATGGTGATAAGATTAAAGACTTAAAAGTTTCTGAATTGACAGTATATAAACTTACGAGTCCTAGAATCCCAGGTATCCCGTGCAAGACACCTGTTCCTCCCCAAACTCATACCTAGACACATCATAATCTTGAGAAAACTAGTGATGCACTGCTTAGTGATGAGGATGTACTCTGAGATGTATCTTCAGGTAGTTTTGTTATTGTGTCAATGTCAAAGCATGCACAAAAGCAAACTAAGATAGCTGTGGTGTCACTGGGTGATACTTTGGGGGACCACCATCATAGAGAATATGCTATCCATTGTAGGTGAAAATATTGCTGTGTGGTACACAGCTATACTTGAAGGCAGCCAGAGAACACTCATACCTTATACACAGGGACATGGATTCAAATAAATGGATTCCAGACCAGAAATTAGGGAGAAGCTACAAGGAAGTAGCACAGTTTATTGTACTAGTATTAGTTAAAGGAAGTTGTTTAGACAGGAGGGTAGTGATATTAGAGGGAATGTGTATTGGAACATCATAAATAGTATGAGTAGATATCTGGGTAAATATAATAGACTCTTTTATTGATTATTGAAAATAGTTTATGGTTGAACAAAAAACTACTTTGTGGACCCAATATGTAGGACAACTATAGCTTAATATGTAGCTCTATTATAATTGAAAGGGAAAAGGTGAAATGACTTACATGTTGGTAAGGCCTCTGCATTATACTCAAATTTGTAAAATATTGATCCTAAGTAGACCCTGAAAACATAAACATTGGTATTGTTAATTCCTAGCGACATCAAGTAAGCTTAAGAAATACAGTAAAAAGTTACTGTGGGGTACTAAAAATATTTTAATTTGTGGGCAATACAGCCTTTCTAGAAAATGGTTTGGCAGGTTTTCTTTTAATAAAATAATTAAACATGAGATTCAACATGGCTGATGAGAGGAGGCGTTGCATCTGAGAAGCTCAGGAAAGATGTGCTGAAATGGAAGTTATTTGGAAGGTGGAAGAGGGGTCTTCACACTGAAATAAAAAGTTCATAAGGAAAGCTGATAAAAAGATAAGTCAATAAGAGAAGGGAAACAGTGATGCTGTAGCAGGTCAGCAGGCCCACTCTGCACTCTTTGGAGATCAGACATTTTTGGACAGTGAGGCAAAGGGATTGAGTGGTGATGTGCTACAGAGACCAGATTCCCAGGACAGAGTTTGTGTTCACTGCCCTCACACTGATGGCCCTGCTTTCCGCATTCCAGGGGGAGTACAGCATCCCTGTGTTCTCTGCTCCAGTACATACTGTGAGCTACCCTTTCTGCAGGCCAGAGAGGTGAAGGCCAGCCAGCCAGCCAGCCAGCCAGTTCCCTTGTGTGCATGCACATGTACCTGGTACCTGGTACTCACCTAAATAGACACTTATCCAGAGTACCTGTGGAGTGGTGGGAAAGTGAAACAGACTGGCGGGCACTTGCTCTGTGGCCCACGGATCAGCTGCACTGTAGGCAGTGCGTCTGAACGGCCTAGCAGGAGTCCTGCACATCCACTGCCCTGACCACAGACCGAGTTGGCTTTGTTCCTGCTGTGCACTGTAGCCACCATCTCAGTCACCACAGCGTAAGTCCACCTGTAGAGAATGTGGGGCTGGGGAGAGTGTCTCCTACAACCAGATTGCAGAGGGGGATCGTGCAACCCCAGGGACTCTTTGGCATAACAGTTAAAGGTATTTAAAGAAAAAAGTAATTGAAAAAACAGAGCTTTTGTAAATAGGAAGAGGAAAGGGTTTCTTTTTTCTTTTTGTATTTTAGGAATGGTCTACACAGGGTGTTCAGAGTCTCACTACTAGGTCAGACTTATAGGGATTTGCCTGTTTACAGCCTTCCAAGAGCTGGGATTACAGATAGGTGCCGCCATGCCCAGTCTCATTTGTGGTCTCAACATGCCCCGGAGGTAGGGCCGGCACAGCTGGCCAGGGGATTGAACCTGAGCTATTTGGCTGGCTTGGGAAAGGGTTTCTTAATGCTTGAAAACTTATTACTCAACATTGGTCAGTAAGTTGTGCATTTTGTATACTTTCCAGCCAAACACAAATAATTTAACTACAATCCACTAGGTATTTTTCCCCATTGGAACAGACAGTGAGGAAAGAAATTAATTGTCCATTCCCTTAACCAGAATATTTAAAATCCATCTAGTTCTTTCTCACGGGGAAAGACAGTGTAGCTGTGGTGGATTGTTAAGTGGTGGTCAACTTTGTAACACCCAGGTGAACTGAACCAGTGCAGTGCTAGGTATGGAGGTCCCCCTTAAGGTGGTGGCCAACAACATGAAAAGGAGAACTGGAAAGGAAGAAGTGGGGGGACTATTGGGTCCTCTGGAGGAGCTTGTTGTGCTGGTTTTCCTGATATAAGCTCACCTGTTCTCATCAGCTGAGGAGCTCAGAACCTTATGGCTGAGAATGGCTATGGTTCACATTGGGGAAGCTCTGGTCTTTACTTTGAGCATCTCTTCCTGGTTCCAGAAGGGAAAATAGCACATTGTTCAGTGTCCTAGAGAAGCTTGTCACACTGGTTTTCCTGATAGGAACTCAGCTGTTGTCATCATTGGAGGAGCCTGGAATCTCACTGTTGCTGAGAATAGCTGTGGTACTTTTGGGGGGGAGTTCTGCCCCCTACTTTGAGCATTGCTTCCTGACTCCAGTGCAGATTCATCGGTCTGCCAGCACAGATCCTTCATCCCACTGGTGCAGACTTTCTACCTTTGGCCACTGACCTTTGGACCTTAATAGCACAGATCTGTGAAACACACTTGCATGAGACGTTGTGAACTCTAGGCCTCCAGTTGAATTGGTGGGGAGCACTGTCAGGGGCTTAGGTCTTCAGCTGGATTCATACAAGTCAGTACTCTGGGATCTAGGACCTCAGCTAGATTCTTTGGGCCTTTAGTGTGTGGAAAGATTTTTCTGCACTCTATATTAAATAATCCTATAAATTATGTGCCCTGTATTAAGTTGTTTCCTTTGCAAACTCTGACTATCAAAGTAGCTTAGTGGATATAATGGGTTTTGGAGCCAAACAGAACTGGTATCTATCCTGGCTCCCCATTATTGGTGTTGTTACCAGGATCATCTGTCTTGTCTGTCCATTCCCTAGGCTCATATCATCCTTCTCTATTACCTCCTTCTGACAATTTCTTGGTAGAGTTACCGTTAATCTAACAAGAATTAAAGTTTTATGATGGGCTCAAAAGCCAAGTAGCAACAACCTCTGCAGTTTAAGTCATTGAACTGCTGATTTGCTTTGAAACTTGCACTGTGCTTCTGCCCTATAACTGTGACACATTCAGAGTTGGTAACATTGCTGAAGATTTGTGAAGACCTAAGTATTGCTATGAGAAGATCAGAGAGAAATATACTTTTATCCTAAGAAAATGTTTCTTTAGTATGTTTAATTATTTAAACATGTAGATTGAAGTTCTGTTCTTACCTGCAAAATATAGCATACAGTCTTGAATGAATCTGATGAGACTGCAGATGAAGATGTCCATGTCAGCCTGTACATTTCCAGCGTGGGCAGCGATGTGTTGGGGGAAAGAAGTGAATGAGGCATTTATCTATAGATTGTCTTGATCTGTGGAATAGATTTTAGAAGAAAAATTATGGTTACACTGTGACAGATCTTCAGATTGAGTCATGAATACAGTTTTTTGTCACTCTAGAAAACTGTATTGGATTATACTATTTAGTAGTACTGTGATTATATTACTTAGTAGTACTGTGGTTAGAGCTGCAAGTTTTGTTGTGGTAAGTGTGCCTCAGTGTCTGTTTTGGTGGATGCTATGTAGTGGGACAGGAGTTGGTTTGTCTAGATCAAACTTGGAGTAAATGACAATTATAATACAAATATACCCTTTGAGGCTACTCAGCTGGGGCTGAAAATGATATCAAGAGGGATGCTTTGAACAAATTTTAGAGCAAGAAAAGAGTTGTTAGATCGGCTGACAGGTCAGTGTCCTGTTAGGACAGCAAGGAAGTTTATTAGTGTTACCTTACCAGTGGCACACGAGCCAAGCATCTAAGTTTTTTCTAAACAAAACCCTCAGATACAGGTTTAATTGCAGTATTGGTACTTTGCGATGAATAAGTAGGTTTTGAGTTGTAGTTTCAGTACTTTAAAATGTTCATCATCGCTGCCTTAGGTTGTATGCTAACATCCAGGTAGGAAAGGGTACTGGTTGTAGCAGGAAATTCAGACATCGACAGGCAGGCTCCTGTCACCAGTAAATGTGGCCAGATCTGAGGCCCAGGGAACAGAAAATCTGCCCAGGTCTTGGAGCTGGCACAAGATGGAAGTTTGATCTGAGAAAAGGACTGCATTGTCTCAGCTCCTCTAAGTATTACCTTAATGTAAGTGGCACATGAGCCAAGAGACCGAGTTGTTTTTCTAAATAAAAACTTCAGTATTGCAGGTTTTTTATGGTTTGGAAAATGAAAACAGGACTTTTGTGCTTGATGTAAAGTAGATATTAAGGCAGATTAAGGCAGATATTAAGGAGAATGAAAATAACAGGAATTGATAGCATCTTTTCATTTCTATGGCAATTTCTCAAACTTACTGTTTTTCTGTAAAGTATTGGTATAAATCGTGTGTAGGTCATTTAGCAAATTGTGTCTAGGTCATACCCTGCCTCACCTGTACCCGTCAGTGAATCTTACTTCCAGAGGCCATCAATTTATGTTGTTAGCCTTTCGTTTGGTATTTTCTTTTTCTAAATAACGTTTATTATATTAGCCAGCTTTCCCATTGCTGACACCCAATACCTGGCACCCACAACTTAGATGATGGGTCTCACGGTCTCAGAGGGTTCAGTTCATGATGGTGTGGAGTAGATATACTTAGTTCATGATAGCCAGAAAGCAGAGCCGGGGAATAGCGCTACGGGAAGGGGCAAGGGATCAGAGACAGACCCGAAGGTCATACTTCTGTGGCCCACCCAGATACTATCAGAAGTGTGTTCCACTAATCCCCTGCATGATGCCAAGCCAATCAAGTTGCTACAATCAAACTTAACTGTTAAACTTACGCTAGTTCTTTTTTATTTTTCAGTATCGGACGTACAATACTTGTAATTTTGAGACTTCCTGCCAGGAAGATGAAGATTATTTTATATTGTATATCTACCTTTCCTTCTTCTTTACATTCGTCCCTTCCTAAATAACCTTTTAAATCACCTTAATAGTTATAAACTATATAAATTATTTTTATTTAGTGATTATGTCTTCATATACAAGGATTGCTCTTGTGGAATAGTTTCTCCTGAAATTTTTTCATTTTCCCCATTTTTCCCCTAATTTCTGTATTTATTGATGGATTTGTAAAATTCATTTACTGTAAAACTCATCAGATAGTATTTAGTTTTTCCACTTGGAGCTATTTCTCCAACTCTATTTTATAGATCTGCCATATAGCAGCCTTTAAAGTGCTGTCTATCTCTGTGTAAAATTCCCCAGACCTTGGATCCTTTGTTTCATAGGAGTATCTTCCAATAGCCTTGTAAGAAAAGCCTTAATAAGAGTTATAATATTTGAGAGCCTTAAATACCTGAAAGTTGCCTCCCTCCTTTTTTCTGTCCTCCTATAATTCATTGTGGGTAGTATATAGAATTCTCAGTTGGAAGTTAATTTCCTTCAGAATTGTGAAGGCTTTGTTCCCCATTTTTATTGATTTCAGTGTTGTTTCTGAGAAATCTGATGCCATTCTGATCCTTGTTCTACTGTGTGCAAACTATTTTCCAGAAACTTTTAGAATCTCTTTTGGTCCTTTGGTGTTTTGAGATGAAGTGTTCCTGAGTATTTTATCACACATTATACTGGCCAGTTAGGTAGGTCCTTCAGTGTGAAACTGAATTCCTTCATTCCTATGTTGAAAATTGTGTATTTTTCCTCCATCTCTTTCTAGAATTCTCTTTTTTCAGAAGTTGAACCTCTTAGAATAACACCCTAATGTTTTATTTGCTGGAAAATTTCAGTTCTAACTTCCAGTCCTCCCTTTGAAGATTTTTCTGTAAATTTGTGTTGCAACATTTTTGGTTTCCAAGACGTTGTTTTCTAAATGTTTTATCCTTTTCTATATATTCTCTTCCTAATTCATGGATATTTTCTTTTTTCTAAGAACTTTGTTTTTTTAATAAGGAGTTTAAAAAATATTACTGAATACTTGTGTATTCAGAGTTCACTTCCCTTTATTTGCATTAATGTTTGTCCTTAATGTTAAAAATTTTCTCATATATATGTTGAACCTTGTCTTCCCACTCTATATAAGAATGAGCTACTAAAATGTCAGTAAAGTTATCTGCATAGAAGCAATTCTTGTTGACCAGTAGAAAGCTAGACATTTCATCAAAAGATCTACAAATGTCAGCATATAATGTACCATATATTTATTACATATTAATGGGGTAGAGTATAATATTTAAATATGTATATACAATGTGAAATTATCAGATCAGGATTTTATATATATATATATATATATATATATATATATATATATATAACTGAATTTCTTCTTTTTTTTTTTTTTTTTTTCTCTCTTTTGCGGTACTGGGGTTTGAACTCAGGATCCTGTGCTTGCCAGGCAAGTGCTTATTCTACTGAGCTATCTTCCTGGCCCAATTTCTATGTATTACTTCAGACATTTATCATTTCTCTGTGTGGGAAACTTCCAAATCTTTTTTTTTATTAGCCAATTTGAAATGTTCCAATAGTTACTGTCAATTGCTGTCAACTGCCCAGGCTGTCCTTGGACTCAGAATCCTCCTGATTCAGCTTATAAGTGCTGGGGTTACAAGCATGAGCTACCGTGCTTGACTTAGTTTCAGATCTTACATTTAAGTTTTCTGATCCATTTTGAGTTGATTTTGTGTAAGGCAAGAGATAGGGGTTGTATTCTTCAGTGTTAGATACCCAGTTTCCCCAGCACCATTTATGAAGTGATTGTCCTTTCTCTAAAGTATGTTTTTGGCATCTTTGTAGAAAATTAGTTGCCTATAAGTATGTAGATTAATCCCTGGTACCGCCAAAAAAAAAAAAGTATGTAAATTAATATATGAATTCTCTATTCTGTTGCATCCATCTGCCTGTTTTCATGCCAATAACATGCTATTTTGATTACTGTGGTTTTTAAAAATGTACAGATTCATGTATTTAATAAATTCAATAAACAGATAAACAATGATATTACAAGTATCAGGCAAATATAAACATGAGTATTTTAGATTTAAAAAAATTAAATTTTTGTTAAAAAGAAAGTACTGTTATTTTTTCACAATATAGAACAGGAGATTTGAAAAAAATAATTAAAGTACAATGTTTAATAAGGAGAAATTTGCATGCACGGTTGGCATAAGATTACAATATTCTATTGTGTCCTGGGGTAAGAGAAAAGTTCTAGAATTGAAGTAGTTTAAATATTCTTTATAGTGCATTTACCATTATAAGGTAATATATAAACTTTATACAGTAAATTTTATTTTATCTTTTTATTTTTTTTTTTTGTATTTAGTACAGGGTCTATAGGATCTCACTGTGTAGATCCAACTTGTAGTGATCCTCCTGTTTTCACCCTCCCAAGTGCTGGGCTTAGAGGTGTGCGCCACCATGCCCAGTCTTAATCACCTTCTCAGTGCTCTAGTGACTGAACCCCGGCCCCTGTGCTCTGCCTAAGCAGGTACTTTAGTCTGCTGAACGATCTGGCTGGCTCTTATAGTAAATTTTATCTAGAAAATAAAATTTGATTGTTGAATCATGCCATTGAGTTGTTACTTATTTTGTTATTAACTTATAGTTAAGAATAATTTATGAAGGTATTCCTAATTTACATGACTTTAAATGCAGAGACAGTAAGGTGTGTATGCATGTGCAAAAGTGGAAAAATGGATTTTTGCCCACCTTAAGCTCCATATAACTTTGGTTTGCATATGTTTAGCTGAGTGCCACAGAAGGTCCAGTAGATGCACAATACTCGAAGATTTGTTAATGCAGAGTTTTATTTTTCTGATAGAAGTTGCCCAATTCGGAAGAATGGCACATGAAAACCCAGATTTGCAAGTTTTAGAAGAGGTCAAAAGTGAATCGTCAGATCACTCATGAATGGATCATGAAGATGATCCATTATGGTAAAATATATGCTTTCATAATAGAAGAGTGGTGTGGATGGATGATGATGGGAGTGGTGGTGATGACAGAGATGGGGATGGCTTTGATGTTGACCGTGAATGCCAGAGTTCTTTGATAAAGTGGAGCAAGAATCGACTGATAACAGACACAGGAGATATAGGCCTTTTTGATTCAGATGCTGAGAAAACAACAATGTGAATACATATCTGACTAGTTGAAATGTTGCAAAATGTCTACGCAACCAAATGGAAGGATCTAATGTTAGAGCTAGGTCTGAAAATATATAGTGCGGGTTTTGGCAGGGGTGAAAGAATGCCAGCACTGCCATTCAGTGTTGGAAGTTGTACCAGAATATATGCACAAAGGCTGAAATGCAAGTAAAACATTATGTACCAACAGCTGTACAAAAAGGTATTAGTTATAACATCTCATTAACTGAACTGAAAGCATTCATAGGGCTGTACTTACCAGGGATTAAAAGATTTTTGGAAATGCAATGAATCAAAGTATGGCGTAAAAATTTATGCCTTGTGGATAGATGTTAAGATGTATTATGCTTTTAATTTAGACATTTATCCTGGATTTCAGCCATTGATCCTTATTTATATAGTTATAAACTGAATGATGTTATGAACAAGTTTGTTGCTTCCATGTCCCAAACTAGTTGGAATGTTTGGACGAGTGGTATACTGGCTTTTTCTTTTTTCTTTTTTCTTTTTTTTTTTAATAGTACAGGGTCTACAGGGCCTCACGACACAGAATGGACTTGTAGTGATTCTCCTGTTTTCAGCCTCCCAAGCGCTGGGATTACAGATATGCACTACCATACCCAGTCTCAATCACCATCTCAGCAAATGGGGGTGGGGTGAGGCCAGCATGGCATGCTGGGGACTGAACCCTGGCCCTGTGCTATGCCTAAGCAGGTGCTTTAGTTTGCTGGGCTATCTGGCTGGCCCTGGTTTATTGGTTTTTAATTGATGTTACATTTGCTAACAGAGCACAAGTTGGCCAGTGCAGGAAATGGATGTTGGAACAAAGCAGAAATTCCAAATGAAATGTTACAATTTCAAAACAGAAGTGTATACCACAATCTTTGGATTTCAGAAAGCTGTTAGCCTTGTATATGGCAAAGAAAAACAAACTGATACTACTGATACCAGCATTTCAGTATAATGGAAATGTTGATGGGGAAATTTTGACAAAATGGAAGTCTGAGATGAAAACTTTCTACAACAAAATCAAAGTGGGATATGTTGTTGATGAGTTATGTAACAACTTTGATGTCATTTGAAATTCAAAGCATTAGCAAATGGGTTGTGCTTTACTCAATCCTAAACACGTGTGGCATAAATAGTTCGATAATTTATAAAGAAAATAAGAAATACAAAATATCACCGAGAAATTTTCTAAGAGGACTGGGACTGGAGCTCATAAGAGATCATTTACAGCAGAGAAAAAGCAAAATGTTTCTGCCCAGGGAACTATGCAAAAAAAAAAAAAA